>JAMQGT020004464.1:0-12386 GCA_024447675.2 Pterophyllum scalare
AGGTACAGTATCATCTGCCTGTAGGGCCACAGTACAGGAGACCTCTGCTCATCGAAACAGCTTCACATCCAAAGCTGCAATTCCACAGACAGCAAACAGGCAGAGAGCAGAGACTCAGTGAGTAATGTTTAACTTTGAATGTCAACAGGCAATGGGTTAAAATGACACTGACACGCCTGACAGATCACCCAGAGCATGTAAAGATTTACATCTGACTCAGTAAATATTTACATCATGTTCTTTTAAATTTGTGAAATTATCCACACCAGCAGGTTTCACAAATGATGCCGTGTTTAGAAGAAAAGTCGAGGCTGCTGTTCTCATATATAGCCCCAGAAATGTGCATTCACAATATATCCCATAATTCCTACATGTCGTAGTTCTGTTTCTTTCCTTTTTCAAACATATACACTGATTACTGTGCTGGTAATGTCTGTCCTTGTATTCATGAAAACACCACCTTGAGATTTCTTCTGTTTATACACATCCTGCCCACAGTGGCTGGTTAAACACCCCCCCCCCTCAGAGGGTAGTCCTTCATGTACTCCAGCACCAGAGCTGCTTTGATTCTGGCTTCACTCCCAGAACACATTACAGGTAACAAACTCTGCTTTTTAATACTTTTATGACTTTTGTGCTGTGCTAATGGCATTTTTCTCTGCATAGAGTGTTTACTTAGAGCTGTGGGGTGTAGTACACAGCCAGAGTAGAGTGAGTGATAGCAAACTTTGTGTATATAGGATGATATCATCACACTGAAAGATCATTATTTGAAAAGCGTTCTCCCTTCTTTAGGCAACCTATCACCCTCTGCTCTAACTGAGACTGCTCTGACAAACAGCCTCAGGTTTAGCTCAAATCCTGTCTCAATTTAGTTGGATCACTTTTTAAAAAAAACAGTTTCCAGCACTGCTGAAAGTTTTAGCAGATTTTCCACAAAATTCTTATCAGATGGTAAACAGAGAATTGGTAACGAGTGCAGATCTAAGCGTGGACTAAAATATTCAGTTAACTAGATGAAGCATTTCCTGAAGAAAATACACAGTGAATGCTTGCATTATTGAAATACATCCAATGCTTCTTGGGAAAGCACTCCACAACAGGACTTGAACCTGCGCTCTCAGTTTCTTGGTCTGTTGCGGTCATAGCCACATGCTCTCCCACCAATTGAAAACACCTGCCACCTGTGAGGATCACAAGGACCTGCTCTAAGCAGCAGTGTAATTTTTATTTTCCTGGCTTCAAAAATATGGCCATGGGAGCAGTTTAAAAAAGGGTCTCATTTCTGTTTGGCAGAAAATCACCTCCCTAAAATTACTATGGAGGTTAATGAAGGATTTAGAAGGCACTCCCTCTGCTTGAACGCTCACAGTTTAAAAAGTGTACATTTGTCAGGGTTGAGAGACACATTGTTTGAAAGTTGAGAAGTAGCTCTACGTTTTAATGTTAAAGTGGTGGCTGTAGAGTGAACAGTGTGGAGACAGCAGCAATTTAAAAATAAATTTTCCAGGTGAAAGGTTTGAAGTCTCCCACTCTACTAATTAGGCTCCCACTCTAGCAAACGCATTCCACACCCATTATAAATTTTGAAACGGGTAAAAAAAGTACATCAAACTTAAACTGAAATTGACAAAAAAAACTATAAAATATATTGAAAAAGAAAAATACACCATGAATAGTTGAGTGTCTTGGCTTCGTTTTAAAGGTTGAACGGTGTCTGTAGGTGAAGGTATGTGGAAAGAGATGGCGCTCAGAGACGAGGATGTTGAAAGAGGATCTGAAACCTCTCCCCATACCAAATGTGAAAAATACAAGTAATAATCTCCTGAATGAGAGGAATCTAATGGTGTTTGAATTTTTTTTCTATGTTGAACGGTGCCGGAGTTATTCGATGCCAAAAAACGTACGGAATGTGGAATAATAATAAAGAATACAACAACAAGCATTCACAGTAATTAACATATTCAGTGCTTTCAAAGAAAGAGAAATCCCCTCCATCAAATGAATTATTGTAGGACACAGATATGTTATTTCACAGCATTGCTCTGTTTGTTTCTCATATTTTCATATCTCACATGAAATTAAAATATAATCCTAAAACTTTTATTGTTTAAACCTGTTTTATTTCCTCAGTTTATATGAAACCTTCAGAGGACCATCATTGTTGTGTACAAAATAATGCCACCATGTTACATCATACTGAGTATATGATACCCGTGTTTCCTACATCACAGAGTAATTTAGATGTATGCAGGAAACGCTCATCAAGGTGCTGGCGGGGGCGGGGGCGGGGGGGGGGTCATATGGAAATCATCCACAGTGTGTTCATTTCACAGAGTCTCAGCAGAAAGCTGTTTTTATTTTGCATTTATCAAAAGCCTTTTTGAATTGGAAGAATTTTCATAGTTAACTAAAGGTAATATTAACACATACGTGCATTTGGATGAACTGGAGGTGGCGACCTTTTTTTCAGTTCTTTGACCTTATCACACACCAGCAGCTAGAGGCGACTATTCACTGAAAACAATGAATGTGCAACTTCTGGAACATGATAGAGTCCATCCATCCATCCACCCTCTTCTGCTTATCCTGGTCAGGGGGGGGCTGGAGCCTATTCTAGCTGTCATAGAGCGAGAGGCGGGGTACACCCTGTACAGGTCGACAGCCTGTTGCAGAGCCAACACAGAGAGACAGACAACAATTCACAACTATGGGCAATTTAGAATGGCCAGCTAACACAACCTCAGTAAATACATGTCTTTGGCCTGTGGGAGGAAACCCACACAAAGTCCACACAGAAAGGTCTGTATCACAGTGGATTAGAACTCAGGACCTTCTTGCTGTGAGGCAGCAGCTCTAACCACCAAGCTCCTTTATTGAGATGCATTTTTAACATAGGAGTTATTAACTGTCTGCATCCTTAGTGCGGAGAGGACACAGAAACCAGTCAGATGAAGGCCCTTCGCTTCCCTGCAGACTGGATTTGTTCTCCTCCATCATCTTGTGGAGGTCATGGAGCGGTTTCTCTCTGTCTCACTGTGGATATTTATCCTCTGCTTCAATTACGTTAAAGGTAAATAAATCAGTTTCTAGCAGATTCTACTTTTAGTTCATTTTAAACAATTTTGTTTAACTGACAACTAAATTATTTGTATTGATCCTGTTTCGTTCCAATTCAACTTTTCATGTTCACATTCAATTTATAAACTGTTTCTTTTTTAAAACCACCAAAAAGGCAGCATGTATGTGCAGAGGGTGCAACTGTAAAAAATTTTAAAAAATAAATAAATAAACCCAGAGGAAAACAAACATACACAGCACATAACGGTTACACTAGATGCGTAAAAATCTACTCACAGCACTTTATCCAACACACTTGCATTCACCCATTCACACACATTCATGCAAAGTTGTTTAGATTTTGGTGGAAGGTAAAACTGTGGCTCCTGAACTGTGCTGTATAGATACTGAATAAATGATATAAATAAATTAGTCATAAAAGTTACGGAAAAAATTATAATCACATTAATCTTGGTCAGAGATCACCTTTAGTTCACTGACTGTGAGAAAATAGTGGATTTATTAAAGTTTTAAACTCAGCTCAGCTCTGACAGGAACTCCATCTGAACTTTGACAAAATCACTGCAGAACAAAACGACTCAATAATTGTTTGATTTTGTCTCGTTTTAACAATAAATTAATCTGAAGAAGAAAAATTAAAATAACTCAAATATTTGCAGAGTTTTAATAAAACGTAACACTGCTCACTGATGGTTTGATTATTTAACATAACAGGAACGTTGTTGTTCACAGTTGTGATGTTTTCTAATGTTGTCAGTGTGTCTGCTCCTCTCTGTCTCCTCCACAGGATCATTAGTAGTGAATGTGACTCAGAGCTCCTATCAGGCAGAGGAGAACCACAACATCACACTGGAGTGGACGTTCACCACCAAATCAGACTCGTTCATCACGTCACTTCTTTGCAGTCTGACAGCTGATCATAAACAGTCAACTCTTTATTTTATTCATGATGGAGTCGAGTTCTCAGAGGCTCAGGATGAAAGGTTTTCAGGGCGAGTCCAGAGTGACAAAGACGCCCTCAGAGAAGGACGAATCAGACTGCAGCTGTCCAGACTCAGGACTGAGGACTCGGGTCTGTACCTGTGTGAGGTGAGCACAGGTGATGGCAGCGGCTACAACAGCTGCAGAGTCACCGTCTCTGGTAAGAGGATTGATTTTAAAGATCACTCTGGGTTATTACCCTACACTTGGCTGCAAAGAAAAGGCTGTCATTTGGAAATCTAACATGAAGTTTTTGGTTGTGGCAAAAACAAACAAACAGTTCTGATTGGTTGGTTCAGACAGGTTCCAGCTTCATAACTGATATTTCTTTGTGGCCATCCTGTTTAAATAATAGAGTTGAGGTCCCATCAAAGGCAGCTGTAGCTGGTCATCACTTCACTTATTCAAGTGTGCAATAACTGCTGTTCACAATCTCCACAGACCTGATAGTCTGTAATATATATTTATTACCGGATAAGAAATTATCCTTTTTATACTTATACTATACTAAGTCATTTAAAAAAAAAATTCTATCTATATTTCCGAAGTCTTGCACTGCTATTTCTTATTTTTATGTTTTTGTATATGAGTATATTTATTTGTGTATTTATTTTATTTTATTTTATTTTTACACTGTTCATTGAGAAGTCCTTTGTACCCAAACCTAATGTGTGAGTACAAATGGCAAATGAAGTTTTTTGAATCTTGAAGTCACTGGAGTGTCCACTGCTGGTGCATTTTGGACAATTTTAATGAAAATAAATCATTGTTAGTGCTAAATAACAACTATCAGAACCACAATAACATATATACACATATATATTTGGTTGGATGAGGTACAGCAGGGAGATAGAAGCCAAGAGAATAAACCAAATGTTCTCCAGGGTTCACTCTCAGTGGCAGGAGAGCCATATGAGAACAGTGGATTTATATTCAGAGAAGAAAATGCAGAAGTATGAATAGATCTGAATGTTTTAGTGGATACAAACACAATATCAGATGAACTTTATTTTCTTAATAAACTTTCATTATATTACATCAAGTTTCAAATGTATTTAAATCAATTTTATTCATCAAATATTTTCAAAGTAATTGTTGGTTTGTTTTTAAAGAAAAAGTAAGAAACTTTAGTGATGCCTTTATTGATTTATTGATATTGATTCTACCAAATGCCCCTTATTAGAAGTGTGTAACTGTGTGACCGATGTCATGTGTGCAGTGACTGTGAATTTCTCCTCCATCAGGTTCAGTCTCTGCTCCTGTCATAAAGGTGATTTCCAGTCACAGCAGCAGGGTGGTGTTCCAGTGTGAGTCTGCAGGCTGGTATCCAGAGCCTGAGCTGCTGTGGTTGGACGCTGAGGGAAACCTCCTCTCTGCTGGACCTACAGAGACCCTCAGAGGTCCTGATGACCTCTATACTGTCAGCAGCAGAGCGACTGTGGAGAAGAGACACAGCAACAACATCACCTGCAGAGTCCAACAGAAGAGCATCAACCAGAGCAGAGAGACACACACACATGTTCCAGGTACCAATTACTCACATTCAGGAACACAATATTTCATTACTTTGTCTCTTCTGTTTTAATTTTTTAAATATATTTGTTTTGTCCTTTGAGGTGATGCCATCAGTGAATCCAGAAGCATGATTTTCGTTATCATTGCTGGACTTGTTGCCGTGGTGTGTGTTACTGTGGCTGCTGTGTGGAAACTGAAGCAACCCCAGAGTGGTAAGTCGTGTGGATTTTATCTACAGGAAGGAAGCAGAATCTGCAGCTTAGGTCACATTTAATTCAGCAGGTGGAAAAATCCAGAAAAACATTATTTCTGGTTGATATGATCTCTCTCCATTAAAACGAAATGACGATCATAAAAGTTTAAAAATAAATAATAATAATAATAAATAATAAATAAATTCATAATTTCTCTATTGTACGGTGTTAGTGTTCAATGATATTTTACACTCTCAATAATTATTTGAAATCTAAAATAAATCCTTTTAATTAATATTCATATTATCAGGTAAGTACAAACTGCTGCTGTCATGCTCATCTTACAGTGAGTGATTGATCCGTGTCTTCAAACATGTACACGTGTAGCGAAGGCATCTTCATCAGTGTGAACCCGGCTCTGTCTGCTGGAAGTTAGCTTTGCTCCACATAGAAAAGCACTCAGCTCTTCCTCTTGTAACCTCCTCACTGAGAGTCCGGGCAGCAAATCTCACACCTGTGCAGGTTTTTATTTTCCTTTCTGGATAAATGACTGGTTGAAAAGTACCAGTAAAGTAAATTAAGATGTTTTTCTGTCATTTCTCTGTGCAGACGACAGAAACACCAAAGTCAAAGAAGAGGACAGCGTGCCGATTGCTGTGGACACAGAATCCAGGATGAAAGACATAAAAGAAAACTCACCATCAGATCAGCTGGAAAGTGTCTCAACTCTTATTGTTACAGCTGAGTCAGTCGGACAGAATGAGAAGAACAAGGAAGCAAAACGACAAATGAGGACAAAGTGCTTTTTTCAGTTAATTTAATTTTTATGAATGACAAAAAGAGACAGATTTGTTTTTTTGTCTGGTATTTGGTGTGAATATGAACTAATATATGCTTACACGGGTGATTAAATATGAAACACAGTTTGACGCGGTGGGGGGTTGTTGCCAAAAAGTGATCGTCTGGCATAAAGTGATTTTTGATGTTTGCCAAAAAAAATGACTGCCTGTATTTAAACAGCTGTAAATGACTTTTTGACCTGTAATCTGTGAAACATGTTAAACATATCATGAATGATATCAGGTCATTGTGAGTTAGAAACAGCGTTTCTATCACAAGGTAGAAGCTGCACTCAGTTTTTGGCAAAGTGACTTTTATATATTCATTTCTTTTATCAAGGTAAAAACTGTCATTGACATTAAAAATGTCTTTTTAAACAGAAATCTGGCTCAGAAGGCTGCAGAAATCACAACAAATATAACATCACAGTTCTATAAAGGTATTTGAAGTGGTTAAAAAGCACTGGATTGATTATAATGTAGGTACAATAACACAGACTCCTAAAGATTGTTGACAAACAGGTTATTTCTTCATGTTATATATAAGGCCTTCATAAATCATGCTGACTGCACTCTGTTTACCAATATAAGCAAAGACATTACACATAAACGCACACAGAAACATCAGGATCACTTTATGGCAGATGATCACTTTTTGGCACAACACCGGCAGGTGTTGAATGTAACTAATAGAGTAACTTGTAATCTAACTTATTTACTTCTGAAATTAAGTAATCAGTCAAGTAAGTAAACTAAGTTACTTTTTAAAGGAGTAATCAGACTACTTTTTCAAGGTAACTATACCATGTATGTGTGTATATGTATAAGTGTATTAATATATATTTTATGTATACAGTGTTATCTATTTTATTCTATTTCATTTTATTTCATCCGTCTTCTCTGTACTTGAGCTGCTGTAATATGCAAATTTCCCTGTCGTGGGATCATTAAAGTTTGATCTTATGATCTTATGATGATCATGTCATTGTGATGTTTTATTATTCTGGCACATTTAAAAACACAAACAGCTCTCCAGATGGAAGAACAACTTCAGTCCGAATCTTAAACCATCAGTCAGAAATAAGCTACATGTTCATCTTCAGTTCAGGCAAAGATTCAGAAACCATTTTTACACTGAATTAAATATTTATTCTTCAGCTTTATTCATCTCAAACACTGAAATAGAATTCGGTGGGCAGCATGTGTGTATTTATTTTGACATGGTAGAAGTTTTACTGTTTCTGTTTTTAAGAGCTCACCAAAAATGCCTCACTCAGACTCAGAGGGGTGACGTGCTCATTTTAACCAAGAGAGGGAGCCACAGATCAAAACTAGTTTTCATACTGCATCAAAAGGCTGAAGGAAAAAATCAGCACACTGGATCAGAGAGCATATGAGTCCTCTGAACTCAATACAGAGTGAGTGGAACAATTTTAAAATAAAGTACTTTTTACAAATATAGAAGTTTGTAATAACATCAGGGAACCACTGATCTACTGCTCTTGTATTAAAGTGTCCCAGTAACAGGTGGGTCAGACACTGGCCTCAACAGTTTTCATATGACTTGGTAGCATTAGCAATTTATTGCCAACAGCTCAAGTTCTTGATGTTTTTTTGAATAAACATTCCAAGGAAACACATTTCTCTTGTATTTTGATTGGAGTGAATATTTAGGATTGGGTTGGCCCCATGATATTTTCTGTTTTTAGTCAGCCATTCATATGAATGGGTAAGTGTGCCCAAACCTTTGACTGGTTTAAGTACAGTGCCCTGCAAAAGTATTCATACCCCTTGAACTTTTCCATATTTTGTCACATTACAACCACAAACATGAATATGTTTTACTGGAATTTAATGTGAAAGACCAACACAAAGTGGTATACAATTGTGAAGTGGAAAGAAAATTATACAGGATTCAAAAGATATTTTACAAATAAAAAAACTGAAAAATGCGGTGTGCAAAAGTATTCAGCCCCCTTTTCTCTGAGTGCAACCACTTGCATTCAGAAGTTGCCTGATGACTGCTAATGACTAAAAAGAGTCCACCTGGGTGTAATCTCATCTCAGTACAAATACAGCTGCTCCATGACGGCCTCAGAGGTTGGTTAAGAGAATGTTGGGGAGTAAACAGCATCATGAAGTCCAAAGAACACAGCAGACAGGTCAGGAATAAGGTTGTGGAGACGTTTAAAGCAGACTTAGGCTATAAAAAGATTTCCCAAGCTTTGAACATCTCACAGAGCGCTGTTCAATCCATTATCCAGAAATGGAAAGAGTATGGCACAACTGTAAACCTACCAAGACAAGGACGTCCACCTAAACTTACAGGCCGAACAAGGAGAGCACTGATCAGAGATCCAGCCAAGAGGCCCATGGTGACTCTGGATGAAATGCATGAGATCCACAGCTCAGGTGGAGGACAACTATTAGTCATGCACTGCACAAATGTGGTCTTTATGGAAGAGTGGCACGAAGAAAGCCATTGTTAAAAGAAAACCATAAAAAGTCCTGTTTGCGGTTTGCCAGAAGCCATGTTGGGGACACAGCAAACATGTGGAACAAGGTGTTTTGGTCAGATGAGACCAAAATTGAACTTTTTGGTCAAAATGCAAAACGCTATGTGGGGCGGAGAATTAACACTGCACATCACTGATCAGATGTCATCCATTCAGTGTCTTCCCATTAATATTAAAGGAACACGCTGCTTGCAAACATATTCAGCTGGAGACACATGACAGTGTTACCTTCAAAAGCAGTCTAATTAGTTGGATCACCTGTTGCAGAATGATTCAGAATGAATAATCCTAGTTTTAAGTTTTAAGGTGGATGTTTTAGTTATCGGAGGCTCAGTCATGGTGACTAGAATTTCCCAAAGATAAAGAACTATTTGTAACAAAGCAGATAAGAGAGCAAACCTGCACAGTGTTGTTTCAACCTCTTAACCACACAGAGGCACTCCTTTTTACCTTAAACAATTATAGCAGCATTATTCACTACAGACATTTTATTGGGAACAATTGGAGTTTGGAAAAATGGAAAAGGGGCATGCAGTCTGAGTCCAGGTTTAACCTGTTGCAGAGTGAAGGGGGTGTCAGGGTTAGAAGATGAAGATGAGTCTGTCAGCTCTGCAATGTCTTTCACTAAACTGGCCAAGGTGGTCAAAGGTCATCCAGTAAATGCTGTTCTGGATCAAAGTGCCTCAGATCTTTAATGTATTTGAACACACCGGTGAGTATTTGGCTGAAGTCGATGCAGTAATAACCTGATTCCTGTGGAAGGCTTGGTTAGTAAAGAGGGCTGCTGTCCTGGAGGAGTCACACTGCAGTGATGTATTACAGTCTTCTGAAGGTCATGAACCCCAGCCCTCACTTCTTCAAACATCTGCAGCTTTTCTATCTGCTGTCAGGATCTTTGGATCTGATGAATCAGTTCTTAAAGCTGATCCTGAAGCATCTGTGTATTATTCTGTGAGGGCAGCAGAGGCTTTGTCCTCTCTCAAGGACTCATGGGAAATAAAAGCTGACATGGCTCATTTAGACTCAGCTTCAAAGACACGCTACCTACACAACATTTGTTTTGCACTGGCTGCTTCATCAGTGTCAGGTCAGTGTTATTGTCAGCATGACACTCAGCTTTGCAGTATTTATACAGACAATAATTCATCACACAGCTCAGCCCTGTGAATGTGTCATCCTCATCTCAGCTGACGCCATGAGGTCATGAATCCACACTCATGAATGAATTCACTGTCAGTGCAGCAAATGTGTTTAAATAACAGATTTTTATATCATTTATATCTTATATCTATTTTTATTTCCCTGCAGAACTGTTTTTAATCTTCAGTGGAGACAAATTTAGGGCTGTCCTAAAGCCGTCCTACTGTTGCAGTCACAGTGTTTTTATGTTGATAACAGAAAAAAAAGGATTCATGACCAACAGAAAACCTCAAGACCAAAAAGGTGCCTAACTCAGTAAACACCGCTCCTTATTTTATTACTTGTATTACAGCAGCACGGTAGAAGGAAGTTCCACTTCCGTAGATGCTGAACAGAATCCAGTAACACTTCCACATGTGTAAATGGCGTGTACCTTTTGAGGACTCAGAAATGCATGCTGCAACCCACACACATACAAAGCAATTTGACCACATGGTAAAATAATTTACAAACACAAACATCCAAACCTGAATAAATAGAGATCATCTGCACATTTTTGGAAGTCCAGCTTCACAAATCTGATCACAAGATGTGTAAAAACACATGTACACACACACACACACACACACACACACACACACACACAAAGGGACTTGACACAAAAGCGAGGAACTTTGTTGCTCTTCTATTTTTTGATTATTTGCCTGAGTTTGTTTAACCTGGATTGTGTGCATGTGTGGCTTTTTGAGCAGGTATTGAAGTTTGCCTTCCACTGGTTAACTCGGCTCCTCGGGTCCTGAGTTTCTAAACTTTCAATGACTTGAAAACAAAGTTTGTCCTGAAAGAATGAATTTTTTTCTCATTTGTGAGTAAAATCTATTATAAAGTCATTACGTTCAAATTGACTAAACACAGGACATAGATCGACACTACTGAGAGAACGAGCGCAGTCTCATCAGTGTGTAAGCTGTGTAATCTTAGCCATGACTGTATCACAGTGTGAGGAAACATTCAAAAATATAGCAGTAATATCAAATCATGGCAGACATTAAATACTGCAATCGGCTCCAACCCTGATGAACACAAATCTCAAATCACATCTGGACACATGTGGACACATGCTCCTTTATTTCATAATTTATAAAAAGTTAAAGAACAAAGGAACAATAATCACTTGTATTTGTTAGTAATGCTGAAATGACTCAAAGGATGACTGTAAAACTGCATACTGTGCATCATAAACTTTGTATTTATTATATCACAATTTTACACACTTGATACGACACTGATTAAAATTCATGCTAGAAGAAAACGTAAAATGCTCCTTTGGCTTATTAAAGTCAACTAAATAAAACAACATAAACAACATTTTGAGCTCATAACTTTATGGTGATTATTGATTTATAAATCAGTGATTGAGTCAGAGGCTGTAAGAAGATCATCTGTAACCTTCACTAATGCTGTTTCTGTACTGTGATGAACTCTGAAACCTGACTGAAACTCTTCAAATAAACCTCGGCAGATGATCAGTCAGCCCCCATTCACACCTTTGCTCTGGTGACCTCAGTAGGTCACTTGATAGAGTGGAGCGAAGTCCCAAACTGGTGTCACCTGAAACCACTGATTGTAATGACCCACGCCTCCTTTCACACCTTAGTGCATGTGTTTACACACATGAACAATAGAGGGTCACAGCCACCTCCAGGGGACTACTCCCATAGGGGTTTAAATACCTGGGTCTCTCCACCTTTTGGTTTGAGAACTGAAGAAGCCTTTTGGATGAAACATATTCAAGAAACAAAAACAAGTCCAATCACCTTTTTTCTTTTCAAGCTTCAGAGACTACAATGACCTGGATGACCGAGAACCTACACAGAGATTACCAAAACATGTAAAATACTGCAACTTAAAATAACACACGGGGCCTGCTTCATCACGCTAGATCAAAACTGGGTTACTGTGGTTGAGAAGTTGAGGACACCTTTGTGTATTTGCCGGGATTTCGAGTGAGTGTTACAAAAACAAACAAGAACTGTGATGTATTCCTAACAGACATTAGCACCTGTCCAGAAACATGTGTCCTAGGTGTGACAGTGGCCATAATGTAGTCAAACAATGAC
>JAMQGT020004466.1:0-19576 GCA_024447675.2 Pterophyllum scalare
TCTAGTCTACTCGTTCAGTTACGTATTGCTGAGCAGGATGTGTCTATGCACTGCAGTTATGGAGACCTACACAGCAGGGGAGATGTCGCATTAAAAATTTAGCATTGCTAGAGATGTCTTATGTGTCTGTTACTGCTGATAATGGGTAGTAACTAAGTACATCTGGCTTTATTTTGCACTAATTAATATTCAACTCAACACCAATTCAAAGAGAAATAATGTACAGCCAACATCAAGTCAATTAAACTTCTGGGATAGTGATCTGGTCAGGTGAGTAGCAGAGGGGGTTGTTAATCACTTTGAGCTGTTTTGCTGTTAATGCAATTAACAACAGGTGCACTAGAGGGGCAACAATGAGACAACCCCCAAAACAGGAATGTTTTACAGGTGGAGGACACTGACATTTTTTCCCTCTGCATGCTTTCTGACTGTTTTGCATTTGGCTAGGGTCAGTGTCACTACTGGTAACATGAGGCGATACCTGGACCCCACAGAGGTTGCACAGGTAGTCCAGCTCTTCCAGGATGGCACATCAATACATGCGAGTGCCACACGGACCCTGTGTTCACTGCCTGCACTGTGGAGCCTGATTGTTATTTGCCATAGCATTACCAGAATTTGCAGGTTCACCACTGCTGCCCTGTACTTTTCACAAATGAGAGCAAGTTCACCCTGAGCACATGTGACAGATGTGAAAGGGTCTGGAGAAGCCGTGGAGAACATTATGCTGCCTGTAACATCGTTCAGCATGACCGGCTTGATGGTGGGTCAGTGAGGGTCTTGGGAGGCATACCCATGGAGGGACGCACAGACCTCTACAGGCTAGGCAACAGCACCCTGACTGCCATTAGGTTTCGGGATGAAATCCTTGGATTCACTGACACGCGCTTGTGCAGAGGGTCCTGGGTTCCTCCTGGTTCACCACAATGCGAGAGTATGCAGGCAGTTCCTGGAGGATGAAAGAACTGATACTGGATTGTATACACCAGTGTATATCCTACACAGTACTGTCCCTACACTCTGGACATGTTTGGTCAATTCAAGCATTGTCCCATATTCTCTACAAATATAAACCATATAGTTGAAGTCATATTTGCCTACTTGCTTGTATTTTGTATTTCCACTGTTCTCTATGCCAAGGCACATTCTATTTGCTTTATGTGTATGTATACACTGTGGTCTGCAATGTGCTTCACAATATCGTCTCTGTACACTTGAGATGACAATAAAGTTTACTTTGACTTTAATAATTCAGAAAAAGAAACAGGCCACTGCATAATATCATACCTTTAAATATATATATATATATATATATATATATATATATATATATATGTATATGTACCATGACAGCTACTGTGGATGCCCAACACACACAGTCTGACACAGTTTGTTGCAGTTCACACACACACTTCACACGCTTTGCTTTTTTGGCTCATGCCAATGTTGCTCTGGCTGTTGCAACCACCAGTACACTGCAGTGTCTCAGCTGTCAGCCGGTGCTTCTTTCATCTCTCTCTCTCTCTCACACACACACACACACACACACACAAAAAAATGCACGCACGCACGCACACACACACACACACACTCCCCTCTCCTATACTACACTACTGTGTAAAATAGGAGAGGCATAATTGGATGATGGCTGACAGCTGTGCCAGCCAGCCAGCCTCCCCTGGCACTGCCCCCGAACCCACTGTACCACCCCTCCCCTGCAGATGAGCCACAAACCACACCCCACTGCCACAAAACCATGCCATAAAATATTTGATTGTGTATTTTTATAGCGGCTAAAAGGAAAATATTAAAACACTTGGGCTTTATTCATCTCCATCCACAGAATAAATTGAACTTCAGAGGTTTTTACTATAAGAAGTCAATTAAAAACTGTGCTATTATTAATTTGTTGCTGCTAAAAGTATATAATATGTTTACATTCCCTAAACTTTTATATTTAACCTATTTATTTACTTCTGTCATTGTTATTCTGTAATCATTGTTAATCTGAGGCTTAACTTCAAGATTAAGGCCTTATAGTATCAAAATGTTCTTTATTAAAACACAAACAGTAATCCAGTAGGGCAGTAATGTGAAAAAGCTATTTACCCCTTCATAGTTTCTTTTTGTTTTTTCATATTTGTCACACTGACATGTTTCAGATATCAAACTTTAATATTAGACAAAGATATCCCGAGTAAATGCAAAAGGCATTTTTTCTTAAATGACGGTTTAATTTATTAAAGGGAAAAAGCTATCCAAACCTACCTGTTTAAGGTCACGCTATGCAATTGGATTTAAGTCCGGACTTGAACAAGCCCCCTCCAAATTCCTGTTTTTCTCTCTCTCTCTCTTTTTTTTTTTTTTTGAGCCATTCAGAGGTGGCTGGTGTGTTTCAAATCATCGTCCTGCTGCATAACCCGAGTGCTCTTGAGCTTCAGGGTGCGAACTGGTGACTGGACATTCACCTTCAGGATTTTCTTTTAGAGAGCAGAATTCATGGTTCCATCAATTATGGCAAGTTGGCTAGGCCCTGATGCAGGCTACCACCACAAAGTCTGACTGCTCTTTTTATGAAATGCTGTCGTTTTTATGCCAGATGTAACGGGGCTCAAACCTTCAGATTTAGTGTCATCAGTCCACAGACTGTTTTCCCAAAAGTCTCGGGGATCATGAGGATGTTCTTTGGCAAAGGTGCGTTCTTTTTGGTCAGCAGTGGTCTCCTCCTTGGAACTCGTCCATGGATGCCATTTTTGCCCACTCTCTGTGTTATTGTTCTTATTTAATTGAAGCCTGCAGTTCTTCAGATGTTGTTCTAGGCTCTTTTGTGAATTCCTGGATGAGTTGTCCAAGGCTTCTTGGATTAATTTTGGAAGGCTGGCCACTCCTGGGAAAGTTCACAGCTGCTCCAGGTTTTCTCCATTTGTGGATGATGGCTCTCACTGTGGTTTGCTGGAATCCCAAAGCCTTAGAAATGGTTTTGTAACCCTTTCCAGACTGATAGATGTCAGTGAGACTTTGTTTCTCAGCTCTTTTGCAGTTTCTTTAGATTGTGGCATGATGTGTTGCTTTTTGAAATCTTTTAGCCTACTTTAGACAGGTTCTATTTAAAACTTGTTTAATGATCAAAAACATGTACGTGTGACAAATATGCCAAAAAATAAGAAATCAGGAAGGGGACAAATACTTTTTCACAGCACTGTATAACAGGCCTATTCCCTAACAATAATACAGTAACAACACGGTGTGTTTACTACAACTGAAGGAGTAATTTAATATGGATGGAGGCTCTTAGTATATTCTTATTTTCACTCCTGAGCTGTGCATTTCTTTCCTTTCAGTTAAATTCACCGTCATTCAAGCCGAGCGCCATCGCTCCGCCGTGTTTTCGCCAACCAACCGTACAACCAGCAGGGCTGACAGCGCGTGTCCAATAAGATACTCCAAGGAGTTGGCGGTAGCCAATGTCCGACAGCCGGTGCCCAACACACAGGATAAACACAGACGAATCCTCGCAGCCAAAAGACCGCGCACTCACGGTGCTTTTCGCCCCATTGTTTGAGACGTACCGACGTGTGGCTGGCCTCGTATAGCGCTGTAGGGGTAAGCACCGTAAACGTAATCTTAAACAAAGCGAACAGTGCTCGGCTCTTATGAATGAAACAATGCTCTAGGGTTATGTTTTGCACAATATTCGTTGCCGTTGTACGTAGTTGGCTGCATGGCTGAGCTGAATGGGATGCTAACGCAGTGTCAAGCTCCTGGTGTTTAACGTTATACTGCTAACTTGGCTAAGTAATGATCTAACAGCGACTGTCACCATGGTCGTGAGTAATAACCGAAATAAAGTGCAGCGCGGGTGAAAGGATAACATCACTGATGACCCAGTTAACTATCTTGCCGCACTCAACTTAACGTAACGTCCGCTAATGCGGTGCGGGCTAACAGCGGCTGTGTGCTACCCTAAAGGCTAACGCTAGCTAGTTGAATGTAGGTTAATGCCGCCGCTGGCTGGTGCTGAGGCAGCCCGAGCGCGGTGATGCAGGCGGTGCATCGTTCTCCGGCATTACTGACACTTTCACTGAACTTTAAGTCGAATAATCTGTAGTGTCCAAACAGGTTACGCATGCAGCAGGTAAATTTATCTTGAAGGACATGAGGGTGTTTGAAAACAGCAGCTAGCCTTTGTTAGCAGTCTAATCAGCCATTTTCATAATCGTCTCCTGAGATGAGCACCGTGACAGACTAGCCTAGCTCGAAGGCTAACGCTGATAGCAAGAGGACACAAAGCAAGATGGCTAAAAGCTAATGAACAATCAGATGAGGAGGAAGCTAATATGTTCACGGAGAACCTCAAGCCGGCTAACTTAACGTTATATCATCGGGAGGCTAACGTTGTAGAGCGCTGCACTGTTTTCACTAGCTCGTGTTTATAAACGGTAGATCCAAAGTGGCAGTACGGTAACGTGTAGCTGATTGTAGTTTTAATAGCTGCTGGCCTCTTCATACAATGGATCATCCGTCACCCCAGGCACCCTCCTCCCACCACCCAATTTAAACAATAGATCTGGGGAACTGATGGAGGCAGACAATTAGCCAGGGGCATTCAGATGTTGTCACTTAAATTGCATTAAAGTGTTGGAATAATTTGAATTAAAACATTTTTCTTTTTTTTTTCCTTTTTTTTTTTTGCTTCTTACAGTTTAGTAAGCCAAAATGGTGAAGGATCCAAAGAAGCCGAGGGGCAAAATGTCCTCGTATGCCTACTTTGTGCAGACGTGCAGAGAGGAGCATAAGAAGAAACACCCTGATGCCACTGTCAACTTCTCAGAGTTCTCCAAGAAATGCTCTGAGCGATGGAAGGTAAAATGAATTCTTTTCAGTATCCGATTTTATTTTACGTTTTCTAAATTAATTCAGTATTTTATCTTTTAGATTGTTTAAAACTGGCTGTGTTTCTCCAAAGACAATGTCGCCAAAAGAGAAAGGCAAGTTTGAAGACATGGCCAAACAAGACAAGTTGCGTTATGAGCGGGAAATGAAGAATTATATTCCTCCCAAGGGCCAGAAGAAGAAGCGATTCAAGGACCCCAATGCCCCCAAGAGACCACCGTATGGGCCATAATCTGCATTTTCACGTTTGTTTTTCATTCAGACAGTTAAGTGTACTTCAGCGGATTAAACATTTTAATTTTTTTTACCCCCCACAGGTCTGCATTCTTCCTCTTCTGTGCAGACTTTCGCCCCAAAATAAAAAGTGAAAATCCTGGACTTTCCATTGGGGATACGGCAAAGAAGTTGGGAGAGCTGTGGAACAGCTCGTCTGCAGAAGAAAAGCAGCCGTATGAGAAGAAGGCTGCCAAGTTGAAGGAGAAATACGACAAGGTAATAATCCATATTGACACAGAAGCTAAACTGGTCAAATTGATAGAGGAAGTTTAGTCTTTATGAAGCATGGAAAAAGAGCGCCTCTCTCTCTGTTGTAGGATATTGTCGCGTACCGCACAAAGGGAAAAGTGGATTCAGGATCAGCCGCCGCAGCGGACGATGACGACGAGGAAGAGGAGGAGGGAGAGGAGGAAGAGGAAGAAGAGGATGAGGATGAGGATGATGAGTAGCTCACTTGGGGGATGGGACCTGCAGTTTTGTTTATGCCATATATCCTAATATCTCAATTCACCATCTTGAAACAGAAGTCAAATTGACCAAGATCATGTGTATATTTAATGTTTTTAAGATGTACAGTGTTATTCTCCTTTTTTGTAAAGTTAACACTACATATCTTAAGTTTGGAATTTTCTAGTGGTAGTACTTTATCCCTGCCATATTATGTAACAGTCTAGGAGGACTACAAATGAGTATGAAAGTAACTAGTCTTTAGGTGTTACAACTCAAAAATGAGATTTCTGAGTTGCTAGTGTATTTTTCTTTATTTTGAAAAATATTTTTTTATGTGCTGTCCCAACGTCTTTTTATTGTTCTTTGAATACCACTCTAATATCAAATGCAGCTGTCGACATTCAAGAATGTCTTCAATAAAGGTTCTTTTTTTTTTTTTAACAGGTTTTTTTTTTCCTTCCCTCTAATTTCAGTGATCTCAACATATCTTTAAAACTAGCAAACTTGCATTTGTTCTATATTTGTTACATGTAAAGTTAAATATTTCAATCTTTTTTCGTTTTCATTTCAGTGATTATGGCTTACAACTCATAAAGGTTAGAAATCCAGTGTCTCACATTATTATAATGTACACTATAAAAAATGTCCAGCATCTGAAAAGTATGTTCATAAATATGTGAAGTGCAGTGTGGCGTGGTGGCGATCAGCTTGTGGCACCGCTGAGGTGTCCAGGGTGCTTTGATGGTGGCCTTCACTTCCATTTGGTGTTTCAAAATTTTCCTCTTGGGTTCAGGTCAGGTGAGTTAGCTGGCCAATCATGGTCGGCACGCCATTTGCTAGTTGAGGGGGTGGTACCCAATCCTGCTGTGAAAGGACATGAGGAACTCCATAAAACCTGTCGGCAGATGAAAGAATGAAGTTATCTAAACTGTCCTGGCAGTGGCTTGATATCAGGAGTGCGACTGTGTGGCGGTTCTTGATCCTCTGCTGCCACCACTTGACAATCCTCTCAAGACTGTTCACTTCTGCACCTTTTCCCACCACGCTCTTCCCTACCAGCCAACCCTCTTTGTGGACGGTATCCATTATTACCTGGACAACTGTCAAGTCATTAGTCAAAAAAGCCTGAAATATAAGTTTAGAATACATGAGAATTGACATTTTTCAATTAAATTCACAATGTTCTATTTGTGTTAGATGCACTACTGTATATAATAGTGCATCTATAAATAAATCAGACACTAGAGTTTGGCTGATCATGTAAAAGGATAGCTAGTGGCACAAGTGAGTAAGGATTACTGACACTATTTGACAATTTTGGCCTCGTGAAAATGTTAAGTCAACAGGAGAGACGGTTGGCAACAATATGAATACAATAAAGGATATCGGATTGTCTTACTGGAAAAGTCACTTTTGTTGGTGTTGACAGTTTCAGAAAGATCTTGGCCAATGGCTGTGATTTGGAACACGCTAATGGATCCACACCCTCAGCAGTATTTTATTATGAACTGCTTTGAGGAATAAGAATAATCTTGATCATGCTACAGTACTTTGAATAACCTAAATCCAGAAGGTGGCGCCATGATATAGTAAAACCACAACGTAAATGCATACGAGCAGCCACCCTATATGGATTCTACACTGTTTGTTTCTTTTCCTAGGATGGTGATGCCCCCATCTGTAGGCCATGAGGGATCACTAGTGAAACAGGTTAAATACCTACGGCTCTTAGCGCTCACAAAAAACGATCAAAACACCACAATTAGGGAATATTTTTTTGAGGAATGGTGCTGTTTTCCTCCAGGGGCAGTGAAGGGGCTCCACTGCACGATGTCCCGACACACTGATATTGACAAGATCCTAAAATGTAGTATTATGGATTTATCTCAGTCCTAGAAAAGCATCAAATGGACGGAAGAAAAGCACTTTTTGTGAGTGCTCTCTTTCCCAAGGCACAGACCTTTTGTTATCCCCTGGTGGTTATTGAGTTGCAGTTCCCTGTAACTGGAGGCAATCTCACAGCCATGGTGGCCTCACAGTCACTTAGAGGGGGCTTCACATATCCATTCACCGGGCTGTTCTCAGCAGCGTTGTCAGCTGCGGTAACTGTTCTCTTCTTAGACGCGTTAGCAAATATGAATGAAACCAGTGTGCTCTCCTTTCACTGGGTCTGACACACAAACAAGCTCAGTGTTCCTGCATGTAGTTAACATTAGGGTCACAGCAGTGGTTTTTTTTACTGGAGGCAAGCACAAAGATGGTAGCAGCCCCATTTCCTTTTGTAGCAGTTACTTTATGTGCCAGACAAAGAAGAATTCAGTAAACGCAGCAGTGGCGTAATCAAAGAAAAACAAAAATAATTCATAAAAACTAAACTAATTAATTACATTTGCTTCAAAAGACCACTGCCTTTTAGTTGGCATTCAGTTTCTGTTTTACATTGTGCTACAGCATCATTTTAAGTCTCTTTTTACACCTGTGTCTTGTTTTCCTCTCCCTTTACCCGCTGAATGAATATCATGCAGTCTTTGAATGAAACCCCCCCATTTGATATGCAACGACAAAGTCTCCCTCCAGGCTACCTTCCTGCAGGCAGCTATTGCGAGAGTCCATTTCATGTATACATTGAATAACCTCAATCAATGGAGAGAATATAAAACATACTGATTCAGTGCACCACAGCAGGATATTGTGTTACTGTTACTTGGTAAAAAAGTGGGTTATTTAAAAAAAAAAAACATATATATATATATATATATTCCTAACCTTCTGTTTACTTCATAAATATAATGGGATGTTTTCTTTTTCTTTTGAAATCCAACAACAAACTAAATCTGCTTCATTTTGGGCTCTCAAGTGAACTTTTTTCCCCAGATGCAGGATTTGCATAGTGATGTCAAAGAGGCGTGTCAGTCAGGATTACAAGCTGAACAGATTGAGTAATCACTATGGATACAGCTTTAATAGTTTCCCATTTGTTGGGCTTGCTTTGTAGTTTGCTGTGCAGTTTCCAGGACTTCACTTTTTAATGCCGTGTCTGTTGCATGTTACCATTCGCTTACTTGATTTTGTAATTATGGTCAAGAAAGAGGCGCTTAAGAAGTAAACTTTATAATGGAGTCTATCGGACAGAGAAGGAAATATGTAATTATACTGTTTCAGTTTGTGGTAAGTTGGCCTGTTAGTCGATATGTTTTGATAACTAGCTAAAAATTTAATTTATGGACCTGATTGTGTTTGATTCTTTTATCAGATTTACAAGGCTACAGTGGATTTTTGCATATTTCCAATCATTTCATTGCTTCAAAAGCTGAAAATGTATGTGCACTTCACTTCAAAGAAACTGTGACTCCTTTCCTTCCTCAGCTGTTTAATGCTACATCATCTCATAAGCCCATAAATGTAAGTAGTGTGAGGGAGCTGGCAGATATCGTATTAGGGCGGCATACGCTCCCCTCCTGGTATCATACATCTGTTGATGCTGTGCTGAAGCATGGCGAAGCAAGCTTACACCCTCACAACAGATGGCGAACGCAGATGGCTTTCTCCAAAACTGTTTACTCCTTTCAAGTGAAAGAAGACACAGTACCAGGTTAGTCATCTTTCCTCGTGTGAGCACACATGCATGTTAGCTGAGAGATCATTCCCTGAAATACTAACGTGGAACTTTGGATTCCCATTTCAATACTTGGTATACTTCAAATTATTCCATTTTTTTTACAGTAATTTTTACCACAAGATTTCTTTTCACCCCACTGTTATTAGATTACTTTTCACTGTGTTGACAGGAACAGTTGTGGGAAAAGTGGAAGCACACTTTGAGAGTCTCACACCTACCACATACTCAGTTCAGGAGGATGATGGCAACAACCTGTTCCTCCTCAGTCCTGTCTCAGGGGAGTTTCTGTTAACCCGCAGCCTGGATTTTGAAACACAAAGATTCTATGTTCTCACGGTGGAGGTGCAGCAGGGGGATCTGCAGGTATCCGGTGTCAGGGTGTATTTTAATCTGTTAGACGTGAACGACAACCCCCCCGTTTTCAGTCGGGATACCTTTTCTGCAGTGTTGCTGGAGGACACAAACATCGGGACCTGTTTCCTGTCACTGAATGTGTCCGATAAAGATGAGGGTAAGTGTGCAAAGTGAAAATGAAACTCTGCCATATATTCAGCAGATTTTACCTGCAGCATTTAAAGGAAGTGAATATTTTAGTGTTAAAACAACAACAACAAAAAATCACTGCATGTAAATCAAAAATAAAGTTTCAATTATTGTAGCAACATACTGAATGAAGTTGGAACTGAAAGAAGACTAAGCTACAAGAAAGTACACACACACACACACACACACACACACTGGACAGTTTAGGTTAGGTACACCTTGCTAGCACTGGGTTGGACCCCCTTTTTTTTCTTTAGAACTGCATTCCCTGTATCACAGATTCAACAAGGTGCTGGAAACATTCCTCAGAGATTTTTGGTCCATATTGATGTGATGACATCACACAGTCGCTGCAGATTTGTCGGCCGCACATTCACGATGCAAATCTCCCGTTCCTCCTCATCCCAAAGGTGGGCTTTCAGATTGAGATCTGGTGACTGTGGAGCACATTTGAGTTCAAGAATTCAGTTTGAGACAATCGGAACTTTGTGAGATGGTTTTTTTTGTCCTGAATAAAAGTGCATTGTGGTCATAAAGGTATGGACATGTTAAGCAACAATACTAACATAGGCTGTGGTGTTTAAGCAATGCTCAGTTGGTGCAAAGAGGTCAAAAGTGTGCAAAGAAAATAACCCCACCATCATTACGCCACCAGCCGCTTCAACTGTTGATATAAGGCAGGATGGATCCATGCTTTCATGTTGTTTATGCCAAATTCTGAATGGATTCTGAATGTTGCAGCAGAAACTGAGACTCATCGGACCAGACAAAGTGTTTCTGATCTTCTGTTGTTCAATTCTGGTGATCCCATGAGAATTATAGCCTCGGTTTCCTGTTATTAGCCGACAGCAGTGGTGCACTTCTATTTTGTGTGAGCTGCTTCCTCTAGTGGCTGTAGCTGAATAACAGTCATGACCTCCTTGAACCCAGTGTGAAAGTTTCTCTGCTGCTCTACACAAAACATCTCAGCAGTGTTGGTCAAACTATATATTATTGCAAGACACTTTCATGTAGCAAGCGTAAAAAAAGCATTTGTTATTGCATTTTCTGTTTTTATTTCCCTTCTCTTGTTAGTTGGATTTGGTTCACCTGTTCTTCCCAGTTGTCCTCTTTCCCTAATTATCCCAAGTGTGTATTTAAACCCTCAGTTTTCCTCAGATCCACACACACCTTTTACTCAGTTTCCTAGTTTAGTCCAGATGAAGTTGTGAGTTTTGTTGTCCCTGTGAATAATCCATATTAAAACCGTATTCTCTGTTAATTCTTTGCATCCATAGTCCTGCCTTTGGGTCTAAGCCTGCCTGCACACAGCCGTAACATAACAGTTGATCTTTGTATTTCTTTTGTCTTGGAAAAAAAAAGATGTGGGAAATAAAAAGAACCCTGTTAAGGAAATAGATTGTCATTGTCTGGGGATTAGTCATATTCAAGCCCTACATTGCTCCTTAATTTATTCAAGCTAAAGCCTCACTTGTGAAAAATGTGTTATGTTGCAAATGTGATTTCAGAAGGGATAATATAGTGCATTAAGCTTCCGAGAGAGGCCATAATCGATGTCTTACTTTACACCAAGCCATTTCCTCCTTTTTAATAATTCATATGCTTTTTTTTCTTCTCTGCAAGGTGATAATGGAGAAGTGAGGATGAGAGTCGGTGGTGATGAAGAGGAAGTGTTTGTCACAGACTCAACTGGTAGTTTATGCCTTAACAAACCCTTGGACAGGGAGAGACGGTCCTCCTACAATCTGACTGTGACGGCCAGCGACTGCGCCCAGCCTGCGTCGCTGCAGTTCACCCAGCACAGCGCGTCTTATTGTGATTATTGAAGATGTCAACGACAATGCTCCGGTGTTTGTGTCAGACAAAAGTGTTAGTATACCAGAGGACACTGCACTGCATTCTGTTGTAATGACTGCTCATGCTCAGGATGAAGATGCTGGATCCAATGGGAAGGTTCTGTATTACTTAAATACTTCTGGAGGGATATTCAGCATTGATAACAGAAGTGGAAAGGTGTACCTGGAGGAATTATTAGACAGAGAAGAAGTGGATACCCTGATTGTTACTATAATAGCTACTGATGAAGGCTCACCCCTCATGGCAACCACTATGAATGTCACGGTGCACGTTGAGGACGTGAATGATCACGACCCTGAGTTTTCACAGAGTAGCTACAGCCTGACAGTCGCAGAGGACTGTCGCCAGGGGAACGAGCCTGTTTGCAAGTTCAGGCTCACGATTGCGATATCGGGCCAAATGGACACGTGCGGTATTCGTTGGCCCAGGCCGGGCCATTTGTGGTGGATGCGGTTCGAGGAGTCATCACAGTCATGGATGAACTAGACAAGAGAGAGGGACTCGAACTACACGTTAATCATGACTGCTGTAGATCGAGGAAACACGCCCAGATCTGCTACTGCTGCTATCCATATCACAGTGGTGGATGTCAATGACTTTGCACCCCAGTTTTTCCCCGAAACTCTGATCATACGTGTAAAGGAGAACGAGGAGGACCCGACTCAGCTGACACAGCAGGTGCAGTAAAAATTTACTAAAAAACAACATGGTGTTTTGATGCTTGTCTTTTAATTAATTACTTTTCTCCTTCTTTTTTTAAATTATTTTGCAAGGTGTCGGCTTTGGATGAAGACTTAGGAGTCAACAGTCAGCTCACTTATTTTATAGAGAAAGGAAGTGGAAATGGTTTGTTCTCTGTCTCTCCCAGCGGCACGTTTCACATTTTGCATAGCCTAGACAAAGAGAAGGAATCACTGTATATGGTCACCATCACTGCTGCTGATTCAGGTAATTTTTATCCAAATAAAAGCGAAAGACTCATAATTCAATATGGAAATAAGAATCTGTCTCTTCAGACTGTTTGATAACGAGTGCCCCTGTGTCATCTGAAGGACTGCCACCTCTAACAGGCACTCTGACTGTGCACGTCATAGTCGATGATGTCAATGACAACCGGCCAAAGTTCACTGAGGAGGTCTACAACACCATAGTGGCCGAGGACAGTCCTGTCGGCACCGTGTTTGCTGTGATAATTGCTTCTGATGTTGATGAGGGCGTCAGTGGGGAAATAAGGTAAATGTTATAATAAAATGTCACTTAAATCTTTTTTGAGAGTCACTTTTATAGATTAATAGTCTTTCTTCTGAATTTGCTGATGTCTTACATCAGAGTAACTTTCAGGGTTCTTTCTATTTTTGTTGCACTGATGGAGGGTTGTTTGTTTTATTTAGCTATTCCATGAAAAACCTCGATGTACCT
This sequence comes from Pterophyllum scalare, assembly GCA_024447675.2. NCBI lineage: Eukaryota > Metazoa > Chordata > Actinopteri > Cichliformes > Cichlidae > Pterophyllum > Pterophyllum scalare. Next base: position 13,058 of record JAMQGT020004466.1, read on the forward strand.
TTTGCCGTTGATGAAACATCTGGAGAACTATTTACAACAAACGTCCTGGACAGGGAGACAGTAGCCATTTACAGATTGGAAGTGACTGCAAGTGATAAGGATCCAAATCGGCCTCTGTCCAGCTCTGTGCTTGTTACTGTACTCATCGGCGATATTAATGACCACTGGCCCCAGTTTATGAATGCCCCTTATGTGGCCTATGTGCCAACCGAGTTAGCTCCAGGTGAGAGATTACCTTTCTACTTGACAGCTGTTCCATTCTGGGCAATATTGACCGAGCATTTTTTTCTTTTGCAGGCTCTGTTGTTTGTGCAGTGACAGCGTCAGATGGAGACACTGACATGAACGCAGAACTACATTATTCATTACATGGAGAAAGTTCTGACATGTTTTCCATCGATCCTTACAGTGGGACTGTATTCACTTCAAGAGATCTCCAGTCAGTGGATGATATTACTGTCAGCGTGCTTGTGGAAGATGCTGGCGAAGATCCCAAATCTGACACCACCACCGTCAGTGTCAGGTTTCAGAGCATCTCTGATTTCCCAAAGATGAATGTGGATGTTCTGCGTTCTTCCCTCTCAGAGGGTGAGCGACTGGAAACACTAGTGGCGGTGGTGTCTGCAGTCAGCATCAGAGCCGAACCCGTCTCTTTTTATCTCGCTGCTGGAAACTTTGAGGACATGTTTCATATTGAGCACTTCAGCGGAACCCTGATAGTAGAGAAACCGTTGGATTTTGAAAGCAAAAGGCAGTTTTCTTTGTTGATAGAAGCCAGAGACTCGGGCTCACCTCCCTTCTCCTCTTTTTCTGAAATTCACATAAACATCACCGATGTCAATGACAATTTCCCGCAGTTCACTCAAGCTGAATACAAGTGTGAGGTCTCTGAGAACTCCCCACCAGGCGTGGTTTGTGACGTTCTTGCAGTTGATGCAGATTCTGGTTATTACAGCGCAGTGCGGTACAACGTAACAGACGGAAACCACCACGGCTTTTTCACAATCGACCCTGAAAACGGTTCATTGAGCTCTGCTGTAAGCTTAGATAGAGAACATATTCCTGAATTTAATTTAACAGTTGAAGCAGAAGAGCTAGAAAACCCTCTTCACAGAGACAGAGCAACTGTTCTCATCACCGTTTTAGACAGAAATGACAACGCACCTCGTTTCTCTCAGATTTTTCTCACAGAGGTGCCTGAAGATGCTCCTGTTGGACAGACAATTATACAAATCACTGCAACAGACGATGATACTGATGCCAATACAGTTATTAATTACTCTATAGTTGACCAAAGTGATGATATGCTTTTTAATATTGATTTCAACACTGGCTATATCACTGTTGAAGGAGTTCTGGACAGGGAGGTGCAGGATCGTTATATCTTGAAAGTGAGTGCCAATGATTCAGCATGGAGCATAGGCACTGAGGTGACTATAGTCGTTTTAGATGTCAACGACAATAGGCCGGTATTTTCTGAGCATCTGTATAGCATTATCCTCCCTGAAACTAAAGATAAAGAGGTGTTTGTTGTGCAGGTTCTTGCTACAGATGCAGACATTGGGAAAAACAGTGCGGTTTTCTATGTTATTGAACCTCCGCATGAGGACTTCTGGGTAAATGCTACCACTGGTGAAATCTATTCAAAGCAACCCCTGATGTTACATGATACTAATTTTGAAATCTATCAGTTTACAGTCATTGCTTCTGACAGCAGCAGCGCCCCCCTGTACAGTAATGCCACTATCAGAGTGAGGTTAGATCAGTACAACCACCACCCACCTATGTTTTTGCCTTTACAGTCAGCGATGGCTATTCCTCATTGGCTGACCGTGGGAAGTGAGGTGGTCCAGTTTACAGCAATAGATCTGGATGTTAATGGCAGTGCTGGCATTGAGTATGCGTTGAATGGAGGAAATGCATCTGATTTATTTTGGATTCAAGTGGATACCGGAAAACTAATCTTAAATCAGAATATAGCAGAGAATGAAAATCAGTCTCTTACTTTATTAGTTACGGCCACAGATCAGGGCACCCCCCCTTTAACATCACACACTGAAATCACTTTCCACATTACTGGGAGGAATCACTTTTCTCCGAGCTTCAGCAAATCTGATGTTACTCTCTCTGTCCCTGAGGACCTGCCTGTAGGATCTGCAATTTGGAAAATTCCAGCAGAAGATGGGGATTATGGTCCCAATGGTGCGATCACATACAGCATTACCCCAGAAAATCCATATTTATCTGTTGGAGAATTCTCTGGACTGCTAATGTTAATCAGAGAGCTCGACTTTGAAGAACAAAGTATTTATCATTTCCAAATCAAAGCTAAAGATGGGGCCTGGGTCCCTAAAACCGGAACATTAAATGTTACTGTGATAGTCATGGATGTGAATGACAATCCTCCAGTCTTTTCATCCTCAGAGTATGTAACATCAGTTCCCGAAAACTCAGCTGTTGGAACAAATGTTCTTGATGTGACAGCTACTGATATTGACTCAGTTGCAAATGCCCAAATATTCTACTCTCTTGTTGGTGGCCATGTAGATAAATTTGCAATTGATTCAGGAAATGGCTCCATCACCACTTTGACTATCTTTGATTTTGAGCAAGAGCAGGTGTTTGAGTTAACAATCAAAGCTTCAAATACTGGAGGACATGCTTTATTTAGTATCGCACATGTTGTCGTCCAAGTCTCAGATGTCAACGAGTTCACACCTACATTCACCAAAAAGGAATTTAACTTCTCGGCACTTAAAAATGTGCCTGTTGGATCTGTGATTGGAAAAGTGACGGCTACAGATGGCGACCGGGGCTCTGAAGGTGAGCTGTTTTACCTTCTGTTTGGCCAGAGAAAAAACGTGGACTTTGAAATTCGTGAACGTTCTGGAGACGTATTTACAACTAGCAGTTTGAGGAAACACGGCAACAGCCATGTGGTTTTAAAAGTGCTGGTGAAGAACTCTGGCGTTATCACTGGGACGGACATAGATGAGGCTTTTGTCCACATTAGTTTGACTGACACAAATGAAGCTCCCATGTTCGCCTCTGCATGGTATGCAGCAATCGTTACAGAAGATAGCCCAGCTGGGACATCCGTAGTAACAGTGAGCGCTGTGGATCAGGACTCCATCATTGACTGGAATCATTTCTTCTTCAGCATTGAGCACGGCAACACAAACTTCTCTTTCGCCATTGATCCATCTAGTGGGGTCATTTCTGTAAACTCTCCACTGGACAGGGAAGTCTGGCCAGTTTATAATCTCACTGTTACAGCCACTGATAATGGCGCTCCACCAGCCACTGGGACTACTTATGTCATTGTTAATATTGGCGATATTAATGACAACGCCCCCAAACTCACATCAACTGAGGCCCAGGTGAAGGAAAATCAGCCTGAAGGCACCATAGTGACCAGATTAACTGCATATGATTCTGATTTACCACCAAACCAAGGTCCTTTTACCTTCTGGCTGTTAGGCTCCTCAGTGGGTAGTGCTTTCTCACTCACCCCCGATGGACTTTTGCTCACCACACGCCCGATGGATCGGGAACAAATCCCTTCATATCGAGTCCTCGTGGTCGTCAGGGATGCAGGACTTCCTTTGGCACTATCATCAACATCAACGTTCCACATCATGGTCGTGGATGAAAACGATAACCCTTCGTTGCCGAGAAACATCTTTATTGAGGTGAAATACTTTGGAAGTTCTTTCCGAGGAGGCATGATTGGTAAGGTCCATCCTGAGGATCGGGATGAGTCTGATACATTCAACTGCGCCATCAAAAGTGGGCCAGTTAACATGTTCACAATCCCTAATGGGACATGTGAGCTATGGTCTTCTCCCTTTCAAGGCGAAGCTACATATAACATCTCCGTCGAAGCTACAGACCAGCTGCACTTTCCAGTAAACAACAGCATCTACGTAAACTACAAAGGTTTTACAAATGCTTCTATAGACAGTTGTATATTATTCTATGTGTCATCATCCTCAATGGAGCAGTTCTTGTCTAATAACTATTTGAGGTTTGTAAAAGCTCTGGACAGTCTGTTTAACCTGCAAGCCTCTAAGACTCACGTGTTTGGAATCAAACATATCGGCAGTGAAATCCTTCTGCTGGCTGCAGTCAAAAATTACAATGGTCAATATCTTAGCAGAGAGGTGGCGAGCCGTATCTCAGCAGGACACAAGAAATTACTGGAGGCTCAGAGCAATGTGACAATTTCTCACATCATCAGTGATCCATGCCTTACCAGCCCTTGTCAAAATGGAGCGTCATGCCAGAAAAACATTTACATCAACCAGGATGTTGCTGTCCTTGAAAGTGTTGGGGTCATCTTTGTGTCACCAAAGAAAGAGGTTTTTAACTGTGCCTGTCCAGCCGGATTTACTGGTTCACTGTGCGAAGAAGACGTTGATGAATGTGAGCTGAGTCCCTGTGAGGATAAAGGCACATGTGTGAATACAGCGGGAAGTTTCTACTGTCACTGTCAGGTTGTCTCTGATTCTGACTGCGCTGCTGGAGTTGATGGATGCCTGAAGGTGGAGTGCCAAAATGGCGGTACTTGTGTTCCCTCTGCGGATGGATCCCAGTGTCTCTGTGCGCCTGGATTTGAAGGTACATTTTGTCATGTATAGAAAGAAGAAAAGATTAATATGCGTGAACAAAGGGTTAGAGGTCTTTTAAATAAAACTCTTTTAATTAACCTTTTCAGGAGAAATATGTGAGGAGTTCATAGACCACTGTAAATCAGCACCCTGTGTTCTTGGTACCTGCACCAGTTTACAGTCAGGATTCACCTGCCACTGCCCCTTTGGTGAGAACAATGCATAAAACGTATCTTTCTAGCAAAAGTGTAACATCTTAGAAAAGACGCACATTCTTGCATAAACTTTGATGAAAAGGTGCTTGTAACAACAGACTGTATATAAAAGATGGACATAGCAAAAGTGATGTCACCAAGTCCCACCGTGAAGCTTTAAGCTGAGCTTTTTGACGATTGCTATCTTGCCATTTTTAATCCAGCTCGAGGAATAACTTGTCAGTCCCAAGGTAGGTCCACCCTAAAGCATACTCTGCTTTATTCTCCTTCTCAGCTCTGATGTGGACCCCAGTTTACAAAATAAACATTATGGTGTACTTGAAACTAGCACGTGAGACCATAAAATCACACAAAAATGCTTCCTCTCATATAACATGGAAGCCAAAGGGTCATTTTCCCATAGACCTCTATACAATCCAACCTTCTTTGCAACAATAGTGGAGTTGCTGGAGTTGCCCTCTCCTGACCATCACAAAAAAATGCAAATGCAGTTATTAGGGATGAAAAAGCTGTTTCCTTAGTTTTTGTGAGCCAATTGGATTTAGAGTAATTAATTATTCCTGGTTGGTTTTTTGCCATTTATCCCTATAAAATTCCTTCCTCTTACAATAAATTGACAAAAATTCAATGAAATATAAATAAGCCATAGTTTTATGACCTAACCAACATAACAGATTCACAATTTAAACAAGTTGGATGAATCCACAATCTGACTGCCAAAAAAATGGCGATGTTGATTTTTGAATATACAATTGAAGATAATATATTGTAAATAACTAATATGCATCAATTGAATGATTATTTTTATTTGACCATTTGAATTTATTTAGGTGGTGCCTTTTTACATTGGCTTTGTTTATTCTGTTATTTTGCTGTTTATTTATGTCCTGATTTGTCTGTTTACCCCTTTGTGTGCTTTGGTTTACAATTTGGTGGTTTGCTTTTTTATTTGAACTTTATTTTTCACTCCTTTAAAACTAACTAATTTATTTGATGAAATAAATGCCATACCTTCAATTGATTAAACCCGTCAGGCATTCAATTCACTGACAGAGCATGACCTCCATTGTCCAATTTAATTTGGCTTTGATGATTATCCACTGGAAGTTGATTTATCACGGTAAATGGAACATAATAAAATTAAGCATTCACTAAAGTCACTGAAACCTGATTGATCCCTCCCCACTGGCTTTTTTTTTTCCCAAAACTTTGACAGGCAATGTTTCATTTTTTTCACACTTTTTAAAGTTTTGAATTTTTATATTTTTTCATTTTTAAAATTGCTATTTTCTCATAATAATGGCAAATTTTCACTGTTATAATCACTTTTTTTTTTGGGTGGCTATTTTCTTTTGTTTGACCATATTGCTTTGTTTTTTTTTTTTTTTTAACTTCCCTTTTTTCTGGTTGGTGGCTTGGTCTGAAAATTTTTTTGATATTTGAACTGCTTTTTTTTTTTTTTTTTTTTTTTTTTTTTTTTACCTCATTCCTGATATTTTAATTTACCTGAAGGTTTATAACGTTTATTCACACTTTTAGTTTTTTCTGGATATATTTAGCATGTGCTGGTGGGCTGGGGCTATATGTCTTTCTCTGTGTGTGGCCTCGGGGGGCGGCTGGGGGCAACGGGGAAGCTGTTTGTGTGTGTGTGTGTGACAACTTTGACCGTGGGCGGGGCAGCCTGGCTGGCTGGT
>JAMQGT020004467.1:0-22500 GCA_024447675.2 Pterophyllum scalare
TTCTCTGCTTCATATCGTTACAAATTCTGATTCTAAAAGTTCAAACAAGAAGTCCCCGAGGAGAACGGCTGGTTCTACTACAGAGCAGAGAATGTGAGCACCCCACTGATGCCTCCCCTTCGGAAGATTGCTTTTCGAAAAACTGGGGAAGCTGAGGTTGGAATGAGGGACTAGAGGGAAAAAGAAATGTTTGAGTAGCTGACCATCTTCTCAACATCTGTGCTGCAGGATGGCCTGGAGTTTACAAGCTTCAAGTGTTAAACACATGGAGAATATGGTTGCGAAGATAGAGCGAGAGCGCATCACAGAATTTGAAAGATAATCCTTGTTGTAGTTTTTTATTTTCTTTTTTCAGTCACAAACAGAGTAGCACACATATTAGCAAACTGGGTGCTCTAATCTAAATTATGGAGGGGGAAACACAAAAAAGAAGTGGGGAAAAAAAGTCACAGGAACTAATTTTTAAGATTATGCTTAAAACTTTCCTTTTTGATCAAGCTTTTAGTTAGGACTGGATCAGGTGACCCTGAACCATCCCTTAGTTATGCTGCTATAGGCCTGTCCTGTCTCCCTCCCCTCAGCCCCAACCGGTCACTGCAGATGACTGCTTCTCCTTAAGCCTGGTTCTGCCGGCAGTTTCTTCCTGTTAAAAGGGAGTTTTTCCTTCCCGCTGTCACCAAATACTTGCTCATAGGGGGTCGTTTTGACTGTTGGGTTTTCTCTATATTATTGCAGGGTCTTTAACTACAATACAAAGCACCATGAGGCGACTGTTTGTTGTGATTTGTCTCTATTCAAATAAAATTTAATTGAACCGGATGGTAAAATAGCAGTAATGGACCGAATTTAGTGCAGAGTCCACCTCAGTCTTCCACGATCATTGCTAAGGTCAGACTGTAAATGCCACATTGCAAACAGACCAGACATACATGTCAAGTGCATCGATTTAAATAGGTGAAAGGATGATGAGAGACAGACAGCAGCACTGGAGGCAGACAGATACAGGGAAGGTGAGCAGACCACTGTGTCAAGCACAGAGTGCAGGCAGAAGAAAGAGAGGAAGAGAGATAGTGAGAGGGTACAAAAAGAAAGAAAGACCCAGAAAGAGAACAAGCCTCCGTGTAATGAGCGTCAACTTGGGGGGACAGAGAAAGTTTGATGACGGGAGCAGCTAGTGGTGGACAACTATGTGTGTCGATGGATTTCACTCCCCGATAGCTTATTGCAAGTTTCTACACTTTTAACTTTGAGAGTGAGCATTAGATTGATTTTCCCTGCAGAAATATCTGGGCGCCTACAAGACAAATTCCAACCTAATTGTGACTTTAAAATGACAGCCAGCTGAATGTTTACGTTCTTCAACATGTCAGCCCGAGAGATACGAAGTCATCTCGGAAGGAATAATGAGCACATCGATGCTGCATTCTGCATTCGTCTTCAAAGCAATCCCCCTGAAAATAGCAAAATACCAACAATTTAGTGACTAAACAAAATAATTATGTGTGTGACATTTTGAGTGATTCTGTTGCTAAATCTTTGGTTTGCTTGGGACATGCCATTGTTGGCTGAGAGAGGTTGATGAGGAGGAGGAACGGGGTGAAAAAAAAATCAGTAAGGAAGAGAGAAATGTGAAGGGGGGGGGGTCCCAGTCCCCTGGAGAGCCTGGCCAGGCATTAATCTTCTCCCCTGACAGCTCTCTGAAAGTTTCTCAAGGAGGGCCATTTCCTTGAGCTATTATAATGCTTCACTCAAGCACAACCCCAATGCTGAGCGTTTGAGGGAAGGAGGGAGGGCCGGATGGATAAAAGGAGAGAAGAGTGGAGAGAAGTTTGTAGGACGTCAGGAGCGGAATATATAGGATCATTTGATGGATCGGCAACAGTCTGTCACACAGGAGAAAAGGAAACACTGAAACCACTGCTCATTATGTTAAAACAAACTTAATACCAGGATACAGCCTGAACAGGTCACCAGATCAAATATACAAATTTAAAAACACACAAATGCTATTTGGAAAATTGTATACTTGCGTGCATCGGAATTTGATGTTCCTCGGTTAGCAAAACAGCACCATTCACGTCTCTCTTCTCATAAAAGGACTGATTAGTACAGTTATGCCAAAAGGAATCTATCCAAATATCAAACTTTAAGCCATTATTGAAACAGTACACTTCCATATCAAAATCAAAACACACATATGACATTGCCTCTTCTTCTGTTGGCCTAAAATAATCAATCTGTGTCTGTATCTTCCAGAGCTAACACATTGCTTTTGGGAGTTGAAACCCACCAGCCATGGTATTCACTTGAACCAAATTTAATTGTTAGTCTTTAATTACTGACAATGTAGAAATGGGTTGCATGTGTGACATGGGTTGATTATAAAACACTTTGTCAGATTTGATGTAACACAATAATGTGGCATTATACAGCAAAACCATTACTTGGTAATGACCGTGTGACTCCTCTCTCTTCACAGGAATCCTTTTTGTTTCTGGACAACATATTGCACAATATTTCCAACAAATTTATCAACAGGTGAGTTACAGAGGTAGTGAGGCCGACTGCAGATTTTCACAAAGAGGAAGAATGGAGCACGGAATGAAAAAAAGACCATGTTTCTGATTCTGGTGGATTTACTTTCATTAAAAAAAGTATCCACCATGATTTCAGGACTGTTGTCAAACCAAAATGCTAAATGGGTGAGACAGTCTAATAAGTGGGCTAAGCACACAGTGATAAAAACATCTAACGAGCCAAGTTTTTTTTTTCCTTCTGATTTCTGCCTCCCCAGCTATCATAAACTCACATCGATTCCCAAATGCTGCGTGGAAAATATCCATGGGCCTGTGTGGTTCTGAAAACATGATAGCAGTTTCTTGCTTCCTTCTGCTGTGGGCTATCACACACTGAAAGCCATGAATCTGTACATTTGCTCATCACTTTCTCTTATTTTCAAACACTTATAATGTAACATGGACAGTCTATCATTAATGTCAGTAAGCACCTTACTGTGCATCACGCCTTGTGAATATCTGCTGAAGCCACCAAAGCATGTATTCGATTCCAATTTGCCATGCGCACAAACACAATTATTTGTTGCAGTCAGGACTGGCAGTGCAGGCAGCGAGGGCTATTACAGATTGCCCTCGCTGCCTGCACTGCCAGTCCTGACTGCAACAAGAAATAATTGTGTGTTGTGCGGCATGGCAAATTGGAATCGAATACATGCTTTGGTGGCTTCAGCAGATATTCACAAGGCGTGATGCACAGTCAGGTGCTTACTGACATTAATCGATAGACTGTCCATGTTACATTATAAGTGTTTGAAAATAAGAGAAAGTGATGAGCAAATGTACAGATTCATGGCTTTCAGTGTGTGATAGCCCACAGCAAAGGAAGCGAGACTGCTATCATGTTTTCAGACCACAGCAGCCATGAATATTTCCACGCAGCATTAAATGAATGTGAGTTTATGATAACCAGGGAGGCGGAAAATCAGAAGGAAAAAAAAAACTTAGCTAAATTAGATGTTTTTATCACTGTGCTTAGCCCACTTATTAGACTGTCTCACCCATTAGCATTTTGGTTTGACGACGGTCCCTAAATCATGGTGGATACTTTTTTTAATGAAAGTAAATCCACCAGAATCAGAACGTAGATTTTTTTCATTCCAATATCCATCTTCCTCTTTGTGAAAATCTACAAGTCAACCTCGCTGCCTCTGTAACTCACCTGTTGATAAATTTGTAGGAAGTATTCTGATGTGTTTATCCAGAAACAAAAAGATTCCTGTAAAATCATTCGGTCATTACCAAGTAATGGTTTTGCTGTATAATGCCACATTATTGTGTTACATCAAATCTGACGAAGTCTTTTATAATCAACCCAATCTCACACGTCAAGTTCATTTCTACATTGTCAGTAATTAAAGACTAACAATTAAAATTCCATTCAAGTGAATACCATGGCTGGTGGGTTTTCAACTCCAAAAGCGATGTGTTCCTATTGGAATACAGACACAGATTGATTATTTAGCCAACAGAAAGAGGCAATGTCCTGTCCTGTTTTGATTTTGTGGAAGTGTACTGTTTGAAATAATGGCTTGAATTTTGATATTTGGATAGATTCCTTTCACATAACTACTAATCGTGTTTTTATGAGAAGAGACGTGAATGGTGCTGTTTTGCAGCCGAGGAACGTGAATTGAATACACAGCAAATATACATTCATTGTGTGTTTAAACTTCTGTTCGTTGATGATGTATTAAGGCTGTATCCTGGTATTAGTTTCTTAACATAATGAGCAGTGGTTTCAGTGTTCCTTTTCTCCTGTGTGACAGTATTACGAAATGCATCGGATCCTTATATATTCCGCTCCTGACGTCCTCAAACTTCTCTCCACTCTTCTCTCCTTTTATCATCCAGGCCTCCTTCCCTCAAACGCTCAGCATTGAGTTGAGTGAAGCATTATAATAGCTGTCCTTGAGACTTTCAGAGCTGTCAGAGTTAATGCCTGGCCAGCTCTGGGCTCCCCCCCCCCTTCACATTTCTCTCTTCCTTACTGATTTTTTCACCCCGTTCCTCCTCCTCATCAACCTCTCTCAGCCAAGTCCCGAGCAAACCAAAGATTTAGCAACCAAGATCACTCAAAGGTTAATCTTCACACACATAATTGTTCCATGCTCGTCTTGGTATTTTGTAGATGCTTTGCAAAGACGAATGCAGAATGCAGGCATCGATGTGCTCATTATTCCTCCGAGATGACTTCGTATCTCTCAAGACATGTTGAAGAACGTAAACATCCTGGCTGTCATTTTAAAGTCACAATTAGGTTGGAATTATTCTGTAACGCCCAGTTCTGCAGGGAAAATATAATGCTCACTCTCAAAGTTAAAAGTGTGAGACTTGCAACATGTCGGGAGTGAAATCCATCGACACATAGTTGTCCACCGTTGGCTGCTCCCGTAATCATTCTCTGCAAGCTCCGCAAACTCATTGACGGAGCTTGTTCTTCTTTCTGGTTTTTCTTTCTTTCTGTTCTCTCACTATCTCTCTTCCTCTCTTTCTTCTGCCTGCACTCTGTGCTTGACACAGTGGTCTGCTCACCCTTTCCTATCTGTCTGCCTGCATGCTGTGTCTGTCTCTCATCATCCTTTCACCTCTGTGAATCGATGCACTTGACATGTATGTCTGCATCTATTTGCAATGTGGCATTTGCACTCACCTTGGCAGTGGTTCATCGAGTTTGAGGTGGAGCTCTGCTGAGATTGGATCCTGTGGCTGTTTACCATCCAGTACAGTAATTTTATTTGAATAGAGACAATCACAAACAAACAGTGGCTCATCGCCGCTTTGTATTGTAGTTTGAGCCCTCAATGATATTGAAGAAACCCAACATCGTTCTATGAGCAAGTATTTGGTGACAGCGCTTAAACAGAAGAACCCCAGCAAAACCAGCTTAGGACATCATCTGCAGTGACCGGTTGGGGCTGAGGGGAGGGAGACAGGACAGGCCTATAGCAGCATAACTAAGGGATGGTTCAGGGTCACCTGATCCAGTCCTAACTAAAAGCTTGATCAAAAAGGAAAGTTTTAAGCATAATCTTAAAAATTAGTTCCTGTGACTTTTTTTCCCCACTTCTTTTTTGTGTTTCCCCCTCCATAATTTAGATTAGAGCACCCAGTTTGCTAATATGTGTGCTACTCTGTTTGTGACTGAAAAAAGAAAATAAAAAACTACAACAAGGATTATCTTTCAAATTCTGTGATGTGCTCTCGCTCTATCTTCGCAACCATATTCTCCATGTGTTTAACACTTGAAGCTTGTAAACTCCAGGCCATCCTGCAGCACAGATGTTGAGAAGATGGTCAGCTACTCAAACATTTCTTTTTCTCTCTAGTCCCTCATTCCAACCTCAGCTTCCCCAGTTTTCGAAAAGCAATCTTCGCGAAGGGGAGGCATCAGTGGGGTGCTCACATTCTCTGCTCTGTAGTAGAACCAGCCGTTCTCCTCGGGGACTTCTTGTTTGAACTTTTAGAATCAGAATTTGTAACGATATGAAGCAGAGAAGATGCAGCCATAACAGAGCAATGCACATCAGACCAAGGCGACGAGGAGCCAGATCAAACGTGCCCCTCGGGGAGTAATGTTGAATCTAAGAGCGAAACCTCCAATCTAATCCACAAAGCAGGGCTGCATGTAAGACGCCTTTTGTCTCATAAACTCTCCAAGTTTGTGACCTCAGTCTATCATTTGCATCCAAGGAGTGTAAACAAGCATGTTATTTGTGCAGCATTCCCTGGGCCACCCACCCATCTCTTCCACTGACAGCAAAGAAAGAATTAAACTCTTGGGGCAATCCACAGTTTTCTGCAGCAAACACTTTGAACAAAGAAAGTAGACTGGAAACCCCTCCTAGCAGAATTTTATGAGCCAAGATATTTCTTTTTTTTTTAACCCAATTCCAAATTGCTTTTGTACATTTGTGTTGGCACAGTTGCGGTGGCTGTGCAATAGAGATGACAAGGCTAATTACATAGCTCAAAAAACGTACACAGAGAAACTAAAACAGTCTTATTTTTTTGAACATTGGGCTGAAGCACACAGCCAGTGGCACTGACCCCAATATCACACCATATTTATTCTTCTGACAGAAACCAGCACCACGGCACTGATTTTATGCCACTAGGGTTCGTATGTATTGCGCTGCTGTTTTTAAGTTTTGCCAAGCCAAACTAATGAGCTGAAACAAACAGTCCCGTGCTCTTTAAAGAATAGACTGTCCCTATGATTAGATACAGGTGAAACTAGGCCATTTCAGCTCTAAAGAAAAACCAACCATATAAAGTGGTTAAAGTCTTGGCCCGAACATAATCTGGATGTAAGTGAACTTGCCCAGAAAATACTACGAAGACCCTTTAACATCAGGTCTATCGTGGATTATGGGGAATAAGAAAGGATTTTCTATAAGTGCTCTGTGAAATCCCTTTTTGCTGTAGCTAGTAACTGTGGCAATATGTAACTGTTTGTACAGAGCAGCACATTGTGGTCGGGCATATCAGTTTTAGCGTGCGTATGTGGGAGTGCAGAGATATCTGTGGACCAAAAAAAAAGGAATAGTACTCCAACAGCTCAAATCTTTGAGAGAAGGTTACGGAGGGTTGGCTTATATTTCACAATTTTTTATTTCGCTTTGATTCAATAAATGTCAAGTTTACTCCTTAAAACACTTCATGCTTTGGAACTGTTTGGATTCGCTGCTCGGTGCAGATTTCAAAAATTCTCTGGCCTTGAAAGCATTATTGTGATCAGAAAATGTGTTCATTAAAAAAATAAAATGCTCACACTATCAAATGTGTGGTCTATCATTACAGCCAAAACCATGTTAGATTTCTTTCTTGACAATGGTCAGGGTGAGGTGCTGACATGACAGCTCATGCTACAAGGGCATGCTGTATACAGCATATAACAGTCCAATTGGGATATCAAACCTAAGGTCACAGTGATCCTTGTTTCAACAAACAGCTTTGTGCTTTGTTTTCAAATATCTTGGACAAACTGGACCATGTCATGGTTATTGCCTCATCCATGAGACATAAGGGGACATTTCACTGAAAGTCTCATTACGTCTGTTTGCCCATGTGCCTCTGCGATGGGCATGGGGTTATCCTCTCCAAATCTGGCAAGTGATCCAGGTGGTGAGTAAAGATTGTGTTTGTGTAGCTAAAAACAAACTCCCTGCATTTCCAGTGAACTTTGAGTCTGCACGAGATGGAATGCTGGGATACACGCAGTTTGGGTAGTTTCCTCTGAATCTTATCCTTCATACGCATCATAAATTTACCCACATTAGAATTCCACATTGACAGTCTCTGATTCTGGAGTCTGTCCACATTGGAAGTGATTAAGTAACTTCACCCAGCAGCTCTAAGTGTTAAAGGTGTGTAAAGTGTTATTAGCAGTTGCTCCCCCTGACCTTCCTAACACAGCTGGGTCCCCCTTAACCAGTGAGGTCATGATGGGTCACAGCATAGCTAACCATGTGACCAGACAAGGTCATGGGGACAGGTCAAAAGATCAAGTCCACTTCCAGAGAGGGCAGAGGGTAGGGATAGTGAGTTCAGTTGAGGAGGTGCCAGTAATAGTCAAGTTTTTGTGTTGGTTCACAAACAGTGAGCATAAGTTTGTTCTGTACTACGGACTTTTAAAAATAGACTCATAAATAAAATGTGTCTCCTTTCTTTTACCAAAAAAAAAAAAAATAGAGTCATGGTTCATTATGAATATGTTTAGGCCTGTGCATGTGTGTGTCCTGTTTAATAAAGCATAGGCTCTGAAATTCAAGTCTCTTTTCCTCTGACTTCAAAGACAATTACTGGCATGCATGCACATGAAATCACACTAGAAACTTTGTAAGTGTGTCAATAGGCACACATGAAATTTTCTATTTTCTTCTTTGATCAACTTCTCAATCATCTGTTTTTTTATATCAGCTTTTTCTCCACCTATTTTGCAGACACAAAAAACCCAGATACACAAGCCGTCTCCGTTCCTCTCTTCACTCACACAGTTCCTGATGATTCTGCTATTTAATTAGTAATTTATTTCCTGCTCACTTAGCATGCATTTGATAGATACTTAAGAGACAGTAAAAACTATGAAATGAGCTGATGGGTTTAAAGTTTGAAAGTACGCTTAATTACAGTTTTTGCAATCATAACATCCCTGCCAAAAGATAGATTTTTTTTTTCATGAAAACTGAAAAGGTATGGACTTACTTAAAAGCCACCTTTTTCATGCTACTGAACACAAGGATTTGGCTGTCTCTAACCATTTACAACTTGTACACAATATTTCTGTGCCCTTCAGCAACATTAAGACTTGAGTTTTCTATAGGGATACAGTGAATATCACTGCATTCTCATAAGATGATGAAACCACTTATTGTGCCAGAGGTAAAGTGCTGGTATGAACTCACAAATATGACTCTCCGTTGTTACATGTTATCTGTTCCCATTTGCTGGAAATGAACTGATAGCAAGAAAATGCATCAAGGCTATGCATAATAGAGTTGGATACAGATTCTAAGCAACACTTTCATTTAAAAATGCAGCCAAATGTACATGTTCACACATTCTTTTCTCACCTGTCTCCTCTGATGCTTTACTTTACTCCCCCTCTCCACCCATTCAACACCCCTCACTCATCCCTTTGCCTTATTGATGGCAATCAGTTTGACTTTATGGCAAAGTGCCCTGCAGCTCATCTCCCTTTACCTTTCCTTCCTATTTCTCCATGTATATGGCACCAGAAGACTTTTAAGTTGCTTACTGTGCGTACCCTGGGTTTTCGAGTAATGCTATGGCTAAAGGTATCGAATTATTATCTTTATGTATCTTCATTATACTGTTGAACATATCAGAAGGCAGGATTCTGCATGCATCTATTTGGTGTGCACCTTTGTGCTTGGGATTCTCTGCCGAACATGAGAGTCAAGCGTGATGCAAGAATTCTGGGAGTCATACTATCACTGGTCAAGCTGATGGTGCCACTGCTCCTCACGAGCTGTCTGGGTGGTGTGTTGTAAACTTTTAACTAGAGTATGACAATTAGGGGTGACTACACCTTTGAAATGCAAAGTGAACATAAATGGGACTTAATAACCATGATGCTTCTTTCTTTTTTTTTTTTTCCATGAGAACGTTGGTCTGAATTTTATCAAGGATTAAATTCATGCTCGCTCTGTGTCAATTCAATTTCGGAGACTGTTTGCTCATAGTCTTGATAGCCCTGAGGTCTGGTGTGACTTTGAAGTGGTTTTGTTCCATTTTTTTCTGCATTTCTTTAAGCCCCAAGAAATTATAAAACAGCCATAGTTGGAGAGTGAAATTACCGGGCTGTTGCATTCCCATTCATCATATTAAAGGAATGTAGCCATCCAGAAAAAAAAGAACGAAAAAAGAACACAGGGGGATCGAGTGGAATAATCCTCTATTCCAGTTAAGCTTGAATCTTTTTTTTTTCTTTAATTACATGTGAACCAGGTCACTTTTGACAGTCTGCTTAAAGCAAAAATGGCAATTGCCGTGGTACAAAAGGCCTCATTTCTGGTTTTTGACCATACAAAATGTGTCCGGTATGTTTGGTTTTGTGAACACAAATAGGAACAAATGGTGAGGGGTTAGTGATTTTACAATACTAGACAGCTTTGTGCTTTGAACCAGACTATCATAACGGAGAGGCAGCTGCCCTAAAACTCGAGGTGACAGATTCAGCAGGAAGTTTGAGCCACCTGGGCCACCAGGATGTCCTGTGTGACTCGTTCTCAAAGCGGGCGGGTAAGCTGCTTTGATATAGCTGGATTGCCTAACAAACTACCCCAACTGGTGGCCACTGAAAGGACACCAAATCAGTTTCAATAAGTTAAGCTGTAATTCATCAAAAGGCCCCATGTCAAAACGACACCCAACACTGAATCAAGCATATGAAGATATATAAACATGAATAATGATTTCCTGCTTGCTGAATAAATCCATTTCCAATCTTTGCATTTTGGCTAAATGTTTTGAAAATGAGAATATGTAAATTTTTTTTATCCCTCAGTATACAAGACTGCAAGCAAACTGGTTTGCATTTCAATGACAAATCCACACTGAACCTCCACTCAGTCATTTAAATCCAAAGTTGGAATTTCAATTAGAAAATTTTCATTTCAGGTTCCTTCTTTTCCCCATCTTTTTTGCATCTTACTCTCTGATTGACGCCCAGTTTTAGTGTCTGTGTTCTGTTTAGTGGGGCTGGATGTGCATTTCCCTGACAACCACATAATGGAAGGGAAAGCTGTTTATTTTCAACATGGCATTGTTGTAGAAAGGTTTCACTTCTACATTACTGGGTAAAAAGCTGCTGCTGAGAGGAGAGCATGAGTGATTCTCAGACCTGGGCCAAATGATGGTTACTGTAAAGATATGTTTTGAAATAACATCACTACTGTAATGTTTAACTTTAACTGATGCATAAAGAAAATGTAGAGAAACCCCATATTGTATGACATACTGCTTTTTCCCATAAGGCTTCATCAATATGTTGGGACAGGAGGCTCAGTAAAACGCACAGTGTAACGTGCCAGGTCCACGCTTCCAATAACAGGTCACTGCCAACTTCTTTTTCATGACTCCAGAGAGCACTTCTGTACATAATGAAATGAACCTTTTTCTAAATTCTTTGCCAGCAAGGTACTTTTTGCATTTACATCAGTGCATTTACAATGGAAATGGTAATTTAATCACCCATGCATTATTTATCTGCATTTTTCTAGGGCAACATATTGTAGAGTCGCTGGAAGGAGATGAGGACAGAGAATGTGAGATAGAAAGATGCAGTCAGGCTAGGAAGAACAATTTCAGAAGAAGAAATAAAATCGTAATGGTAACTCCACAATGTTTTGTTTATTTTGGTCAAAGAAAGCTGATATTGTAAACCAGTTAGATATAAACTATATTCTCAGCAGACCTTGCGCTTACTTAATTTTTTCCTAAAAAGGATAAGCGGAAGAGAATAGATGGATGGATGAATGTAACCTTTTAATTGTGCAAAAGACTGTAAAAGCTTGGTTGATCACACACCATCAGTATTAAAACAATAACTACTCATATAAAGTGTCACTGTATATGCACTGTGTCTAATCAAAGTCATTTCAATAATGCCATAATAACATTTTTATGCCAAAGACTAAGAAAAACCATGCCACTCCTGAATACTATATTGATGTTCAGTAGAAGGTCTATATTCATGGAAGTACAAGAAAAGAGCACAACTTTCCAACACTGCATGGCACACTGATCATGCAAATTGATATATTTTCATGTGTATCATCAAGGCATCAGGGTGATCATGGCCAAAATAAGAAGCAAAACTGTGGCGGCGGGGTGTGGTTTGGGGGTAAAACTGCAGGGGAGAGGTGGGGCAGCGGGTTTAGGGAGGGTTGCCCGGCTTGACAGTAATTGCATGTGTGTGTGTCCTTTTTGATACAGCAGCTGGCAGGAGAAGGAGGAAGTTGCTGAGCAGAGCCGAGGAGGACGCCTGCACACCTGAGAAAACGAAAGTGTAAACGTGTAGAGAAAAATAAAGAAAGTGGTGTAATGCACTCAACTTCTCTGCAGCGTGTGTTGGGGACCCACAGTGAGACCCAGTGTCACAAAAGCATTCCCAAAATGTAAAGAACAACTTACCTGTCATTCAAAAGAAAAACAGGCCTCTTGCTTGTCCCCCTAACATAAACAGGAGAAAATATACTGATTAATGCCATAAGCTGGAGTGAATGTTCAGACTGGCTATCTGGCAATCTCTGGAATTTCCTGGGATGAAAAAGAGATGTTTTAAATGTAAACTATTAACTTTTGGAGCCATTTGAGGACCTGCAACTTTTGTCTCTTCCTTGTTGGGTTTGTTGGTTTCGGCAGAGGTTTGTTACTTGGTTTGAAAGACAAAGTGTGACAGCACAAAGTCACTTGGTTGCTTTTGTATATCAAAACCAAATATCATATGTAATAGGTAGGTCCATACAAAAACGAGATTGTTATTTAAATAACATGACAAAGACCAAAGTGGGCATAAAGTCACCTTTGCAAAATGATGGACATACTTTTACCTTCACAGCCCTCTCCACTTTGTAAATCTCATCCAGGCTCGTGCACAAGGCACAAATTTAATCAGGAAAACAAGTGTAGAGTGAAAGGGGGGACTATTCTTAGGCTACAAAAATTTAATTTATTTTTCCTTTTACAGGGATGGGATCCCAAGTCCCTCTCTCGTACCCACACTCCTCCCCATGAGCACCTTTCAATTTGCCAGATTAGCACCACTATTGTACCTCTAGCATGTTCCAGAGACACACAACGGCACAGTCCCTAAAAACACCAGTGCTACCCCCACTTCTCACCTCCGTTGCTCCGACCATCCCCCCTGTCTCCCCAATCTTATTAAACTAATTAAAGATGGGGTCGGGGGTGGCAGAAGAAACTAAATGAGATGGAACAATATTGGTGGAGGGGGAAAGAGTTAATCATGTTTAAGGTAAATTTAATACACGTCTACCAGATTCCCTTGCTCTCGGGCATCATGTGAGTGACAGAGAAGAGCTTGCTATTAAGAATGTGTTTGTTCAAACTGTATCTCCTGAAAACGAGACCAAAAATATTCAGTTTCCATGGCAATATGGACTTAGTCAAGCTTCAAGTAGCATACCATATGAGTGTTTTAGGCTGGACTTTTCCTCAAGCAAAGCAACTAGCAGAAGATACTACAGGCTGAACAGATTTTGATACAAAATCCTTTTTTTCCCCCATTTTTATTTCTCAAACTTTAACTTGCATTTGGCTGGTGGTTTTAAAATGTGTGAAACTTTTTTTTTTTGGTGCAAAAATAAAATATGGGCCAATTTATTTATTTATTTTTTTAAAGTGGAAGGCTCAAATGCTTCTAGCTTTAACACAAGAATCAAACAACAAGTACTTTGTGACCCATCCTACTTGCAACAAAATTAGCTGCTGCTTGCGGCACTGACTCTTTGTCATTTTTCTACGCTGCAAGTGGTTTTAAATATTTCCTATGAGAGAGGGTTTATTTCATACCAGTATACTGGTTCAGAACTGAAATTATCCACTATTCACAATCAGATGCTGTATTAGTAAAATTAGCACGCTGCACATATGCGGTTCTTAGAAAAAAAATATTCATCATGCGATGTGCAGCAAACAAAGAGTGCTCCCATGGTGAAGGCTTCTCTGTGTATTTTATGCAAGCCAAATTATTTCTGCACTTCTGCTCGGCTGTTTGAAGCTTTATCATATTTCCATCATAAATAAATCATAAACATCTTGAATTAGGCTTACTTTGACAAGTCTATCAATCACAACACATACCATGGACTGCGAAGTGAAATTTATAATAAACATATGTGGTCTAACTTTAATCTTCTCAGTCGTGATGTTTACACCAACACATAAACAGAGACCAGTAACTAAAATCCCCCTTTCTTGAAGGACACACCTCTTTGTAGGAAAGGACGTGGCCTTTTGCTTTCAGGAAGAAGCACTTAAGTGTGATGAGAGACATTTTATGACAGTGCTAGTCAAGGAAATCCAGGGCGCCTTCCTCTAGAGTAAGAGTCATGTTTGTTTGCTTGTTTGTTTCAGGTTTGTGAATTAGTAAAGTTCAAATTTGTGCTCCTTGCAAATTATTGGCTTTGACATGGCTGTAATTTTGCATGCTCTCTGGATTTCACCACAGGTGACAATGGGCAAGCTACATTCACTGGGAATACACTGGTATTTTTTTTTTATTGAAAAGCATGTTTCATCAGCCTTTGAAAACATGTCCATACCAGGGCAATTTCACAGTAATTTCATCAAAAAATACTCTGCTCATGTAAGGCTTAGCTGCTCTGAAAATAAGCAAACATACAACAAACAAGAAGAACATAATGGATTTAATGCAAAGTGAGAAGGTAGAGATCAGAAAGTCAACTTAATGCTGGTGAAATCTGTTTTGTCTTCCAACTTCTTGCATTGTGTCATGTTTTAACCTAAATAGATCTGTCTGAATAGTTGAACATTTTGAATCAACAGTCACAAAGTCTGAACTGCAGCGGCACCTGACATCATTAACCTCTCCTACTAAAAAAATAAAAGTCTGCTGCTTCCTTTTTAAACACTTCTAGAAGCCCAAAAAATCTCAACAAGAATAAACACAAAACTTCACACCTTCAGATAACTGTTAGCTGTAAGGGGGTTGAGGCTGCAGTTCATCTAACCTGAATTAGAAAACTGGTGCTAGGACCATTTTTGCTAGGATGGTTACACATCACTCATTCTTTAACGCTGACTTTGAACAAACTTCCTCCAACACAGCACCTTAAAAGCAATGCCACACCCTAGCCACACATCCCTCACCAGGCGTCAATCCATGATTAAAAAGGTCGGATCCTATCTTTTCTTTATACAACCTGGAAAGCCAACCCCCCTCCCTTGAAAGGTTAAGTAAGGCAGGATGTGACAGAGAGGGAAACAAGGAAGAGACGGAAGGATGAGCCCCTGTTGATGGGTGCTGGACCGGCAGCTGAGAGTAGCCACATTGTCAACAGGGTGTGAAATTCCTGCTTAGATGGGACCTCCGTCTGGTACATAGCTGAGGGGACAAAGAGGGGAGGAAACGCGTCAGCCTGTCTGCCCGCACTGTTCCCCTGATCCTTCCCATCATGCCCACAGAGAGAAGACGGTTTATCTGTGGTCAGTGATGCCCAACCTATCTCCCCACTGACCTCTGTTGGCAACCAACAGGGAAGCTGCCATAAAGGCCAAAAAAGCTCTAGTTAAGGAGGCCCTGCTGAAAAGGTGTGTGGTCTGAGCTGTTACAGAAATAGCTATTATAAAATAATATCACCACTTGGGACCAAAGGGCAATAAATGAAGAAAATGCATCATGTAAACCTTTGCATTACAGTGCAAAGAATTCCAAGAGTGTTTTGCCTCAGCATATCAATGTTATTTCTAAGATGATGTAATGTGAAGAAATGCATCTTTTGATAAAAAAAAAAAAAAAAGTTGGGCATAATAGACTGAGCTGTCAACACAAATCCACAGCTGTCACCACAATATGGCTTCAAAGCACCCTGAATACATTACATATCACCATATTACAAAGATATGAGAATGTGGGCCTTTTAACAAGAAAGACCATTGGTGCTGGAATCGGTTTTTAACTCTCTGAGATGTGAATCAGATAGACGGATGAAAAACTTACTGCGGAACACCTTGAAACTTTCATTAGAAGAAGAAATGACACGGTTACATCCTATTATCAGGGACCTCGACCTTTATTGGACTGGGGTCGCACCACTCCACAATGTCTCACCTCAGACTCAGTGACACAATTCTCCAATAACAGCCCATTAATTAGTTGAGCACATTATACTGTTCAGAGGTGGGACAGTTCTTTGCCTGGAGCTGGCCACCCCGTCTCAGGCGGATAGACACATGCAAATCTGTTTGTTTCATCAAGTGTGAATTCAATTTGCAACGTTCCTTTTAATCTAGAGCACCTTTGCCCCCAGCGCATAGGAGACCACGAAGCTCCCGTTTGGTAAAGTTTTGATGAAAAAGAGGAAAGAGGAAGGGCAAAAGGAGAAATAGAGAAAGACAAAAACGTGACAGTGAAAGGCAAAGGCGGGCCTTTGTTAGGGAGGGATGAAGACCCTGTAACCTTGGAGAGTCTGTATGAAAAGTTGACAGGATGTTTTTCCCCCCATCAGTACCCATGGGAAACACCTGAACATTCAAACAGAACAGCAGATAATGCCCAAGACAAAATGCTGAATGATGACAGATAGTAGAAGATGGAGACAGGGGAAAACAGAAAAGACTGACATTATCAGCATTTCTGTATCCGCGCACGGTGTTTATAGCCTGTTTTGTCGGGGTGATTCTCATGCTTGTCTGTAGAATGTGTTCTGTTTCCCCAGCGGATGCAGCTGGTTGAGAAAACAGGGATTTGCTACAAAGGCAGAACATCACTTTTGTGGAGTGGGTAAAGAGGGTATCACAGTCCCTTGTGAAAAGTTTTCCTGAAAGCGTGAGAGGAGAAGTGTGCTTGATTTGTTCACTGGGACATGTAAGAATGCTCACATACATCCTGACACACACACACACACACACAAAATTTTTACACTTCTCCCACAAACCCTTTTCTTTTCAAATGTATCCAGTCATGTAATCACATATTCCCATCACCTTCTGTGTGTAGACACGTAAGCAATACACACAACTCCTGTTCCAAACTATTAATCTGGAGACTAAGTGCCATGGAACGTATTTTGGAAGTCAAAGAAGAGACAGATCAGGTTGTATCCTTGTTGCCTGATTCAGGTCTGAGTGGGTGTAGGCTTGGATGTGTCACTGCGCGCCAGACAGTGTTGGCTATACACTGTCAGTGATGAGGCATGCAGCAGCATGATATAGTCTGTTATCACATGAATGTGAATCAGCCCCAAAAGCAACAGACTACAAATCAACAAGGCAACATTTTTCATTTTAGGAGGAGGGTAGGGGGATGAGTAAAAGGCCCCCAGGGCCGAACGGAGATGTTGTCTCTATATGTATTTTTGTGACAGGCTGAGGGTCTGTCATAAGAACGACTGTAGATCATGAAACACTGTATGTGTGCAAAATTATATTATGGCATATATATATATATATATATATATATATATATATATATATATATACACACACACACACACATACACAACACAACAATGTGTTCTGAAACATGCTCTTTATTTCAAATTAAAAATCCAGCTTGGCAAGTATCACTACACAGATGATTACATTTTCCCCTTTGTTGCTAGGGATGGAGTACACACACAAAATAAATAAATAAATAATATTAATAACAAAAAGGGGACTTCACACTTTTATTTTCTCTCTTTTTTGGTCTTCTCTCCCCTCCTTTTGACAAGAAAAGAAAGCAGACGGAGTGGGAGGGGTGTGAGCTTGTTAGCAATTTTCAAAAAATAAAAAACAAAAACACAGGAACATACATCAAAATTTTAGTAGAAATGTCCAAAACGGAACCAATATAATCATGGACAAAGAACTGGTTATTTGGACTTTTTTCTGTTTCTTCATCTCTATCATTTCAAGGTTATGTGATAATTAGTTGGTATTTGAATTTCCAATTTAGTCCACTGTAGTTTTGGTTTCCACTGAAGATGATGAAGATAAAAATATTTTTGGTGTATTTTTTTGTAAACAATATCGTGCTGTCTTTATTCTCTAAATTAACAAAGAAAGTAAAGGCTTTTTACAAGTCTTGAGCTCCTTTTGGTCCATCCTGTTTTACTTTGAATGTGAATGTTTGGATAGGCATCCTTATCCTCCAGTGAACAGTTATCTGCTTTGAAGCCCAGGCTGCATTCTTTTCTTTTGGCTTCTTAGTGAGAAAACTTAAATTGGATGAAAAAAAAACAGTCTTCTTTTTCTTTGTCCGTGTAACAGAAAGCTTTTTCTCTCTCTCTATTACTCTTTAAACTGAAAAGATTAAACACTGGAAAACCTTTGGGTTTTTGCTACTCTTTATTTTTACAATGGATATTCAGTGTGACGACCCCAGTTTTTCCTCAGATTAACAGTAAAGGTTTAGGATCTGGCTTTGCTCCACGTGGCAAACTGTTCAGATGACAAGTCCCTGCAGCCTAAAGGGACGAGGACAGCGGTGTGGTGTCTTGACACACACCACACCGCTGTACTACAGCACCTCTGAGCAATGCAGTAATCCTACCGTATACCATTACACTGCACATAGACTAAACACAAAACCAGGTGAGAGAATGACAGAGTGGTGTGTACATGTGAGTTCATAGTGTGAGCGTGTGTGTGTGTGTGTGTGCGCGCCCATGCACCTAAGCATGCTTTCTTTTGTGTTTGCGTGTGATGTCAGTGTGTGTACATCTACATGTGCATGTGTGGGCCTGCTGGGCCACCTCAGCCTCTTTCTCCAACACTATACATTTGTAGTGAACAGCACTGAATGTGTGTCGAGCCTGCTTGCAGAACATAATGCAGAACAGCCTTGCCTCCCACTCCAACTTGAAACAACAAAAAAAAAAGTCACAGCCAGGAGGCCACTTTGAAATACCAGGTGCTCATTTGGCAAATCCAGGCAACTGGGGTGTTTACATTTCAGCGACTGAGAGGGGAAAAAGACCAGATGCCCCCTTGAGCAGCTCAGCAGCGTCCGTGCAGGCATCACTCACTTCACCATGGGTGACAGACCTGCGTTTCTGTGTGTCATGTTAGGGATAGAGGGATACAGAGAGCAATGCACAAAGTCATTAAACACTATGTGATGACTTGCAGCAGGAAGACATAAAATAATGCAACAATGCTGAAAATTGGTCACTCTGGAGAAGTTTGTTTGTTTGAACAGCACCCATTCTCTGGCCTCACAAACCACATGCACATGCACATCCACATCCGCACACACGTGGGCAGTTCTTCTCACTCTTTCTATTTCCCTCTTATTACCCTGCTCTTATTCTCTCTTTGACTCTATTGTCCTCTGTCATTGTTGAAGCACTGTTCGCGAATCGCTCAAGTACTTCCTTATCAGTTAAAAAAGAAACAATGGGGGACATCAAAGAGGAGGAATGTGTAATGTCCAGGGACCTGGTGAACTGCAAGGCAATGGATCTCTTCTGGCGCACATGCCATGTGCATGCGCAAATATGTACGCACACAGGAATGCAGCTACAGACCATCGTGCCCTGGCTGGTGCTACACACGCTTTTATTGTTTCATTACGTCTACTATCAATTTACTGGCAATAAATTCACTCTGTCTTAATAAAACATTGCCTGTCAATTTTCTTCACAGCACCTGCTCATAACAAATCACCAGAGGCACTCTTTCTGACTGATTGCTTCTTGGCAGAGCATTTTGTGTTGTCTGTTTGTATCAATGGCAGGCATAAGGTGGCTGAATGGTGGTTGTTGTGTGGTAAATGCTGACAGTGACTTTCTTCATGCATGTATCTGTGCTATAATGACTGGTGTAATTCATTCTTTCTGAATGAATTACTCTGGCAAATCTGGAACTAAATACCTTTATGCCATCAACTTGAAACATTTTCCTGGTTTAATGTTTTTTTAGAGAGTCATACTATCATATTGTGGGAAAAGGAAAGGTGTGCTATGTTTGGGTTCATGTCAACCTGTGTGTCATGTAAATGTCACAGGGGATTGGAAAGTGGTTGAACTTGGCCACCTCCTGTGTGTTGCTGTCTGTCAAATGCTTGCTGGGTACAATCTTGTGTGTGTGTGTGTGTGTGTGTGTGTGTGTGTGTGTGTGTGTGTGTGTGTGTACGCAGGCACAACTGTCATGCATTCATCCCTATTGCCATGTGCCATGTGCATACTGTGCAGGCTTGCTTGTACATGGGTGCATGTTCTTGAATTACATCTCCGCCTTACCAAATTACTTTCTCTGCCAGGGATCTTGCTTTTTTCCTTGGTCTGCCCATTGGTTGCCACAGCATGAGCGGAGAACGTGAGAGCAACATGCTAAAGCAGTATTCCAAATATCATATTCACAGCCTGCAGCATTCTGCATCCAGCTTTTCGCTTTGGATTTAAGTAGCATTTATCCTGCGTGAACTAACACAGGACATTTGAAAGTAATAAAAATGGAGCTTTAGATATCTCGCACAAAAGGATACAGGCTGAACACAAGATAAACCTTTGACTTTAGATGCTCAAGTGTTTTGAGAGGTGTACACCTTTTAAAAACAAAAATGAAAAAAAAAATCAGTCAAGTCATCTGCAGTCATGCTGTGATTAGGGGGTTATAATAGTGATACCAGACAAAATACCACAGTGTGAAACCGATCCATCTCACTCTGTAACAGCAAAACACGGCGTGACTCATAGGTGAGATTTTATGGTTGAGTAGCACTAGTTTCCCCAAACATTAATGATGTAATCAAGTGTAAGTGCACGGACAAGTCTTTACCCTGAGGCTAACAATAAGGTTGCCCTGTTTTGTCAGTCTGAAGTCAACGGAGGCGGAGACAACTGTAAAAACAGCAGAGAACATACGAGAGTTTGCTTTATCTGCGGCTAAGTTTTTACGTGTCATAGAGTTCCTCTTTGAGGTGGTATTTACACAAAAGCTCTAGAATAATTATAAGAACATGTAATGTTACTGTATTTGCACATACCGAAAATACATTTTTCTGTAATTTTAACAACCAGAGATATCTGTCTTATACTGCATCTCTGAACAGTTGTGAGGGCTGTTTTGGACAGCCTGACATTCACATCCAGTAGATGCTGAAAATGATATGTCCCCCTGTTTGTGACCAGCCAGGCGATGAATGTCTTTAGAACCCTTTTGGGAAATTTCAACATTTTTAAACATTTTTGCCTCCCCCTCAATTGCAGCCTTTTTCACTCTGCCTTTGCATAAACGACTGCTTTTTTAAAGCAATTTCTCAACCCTGAATGACAAGACTACAGGTCAGCATGCTAAATGCAAATTTTCAGTGTTGTGAAGGCACTAAATGCATTTCATAGTTGCCATGCCAGTGAATATGCTAAGGTATTAGCATCTCACACCCTCCCAGACTGATGTAATAAGGGCTTGACTTGCACATAAACACTCACGGAGACCCTGCAGTCTTGCACCATCTTTCCAGGTGCAAGATTTACTACATGCCTAACAGCCAGCAGACCAAGCCAGCTGACCGTCTGACTGCCTTTAGACTATCACTACCACCCTTACAAAGTAGCCTACTCTCATTTAGACATCTTTATTCCGCTTTCAGATTATTCAGCAGAACTCTTTTGCACATTCAGGCAAAGCCATCGCAATTTACCGAGGGATACGGCTGACATTTCCTATCGGGTGCCCACATTTAGTAGTGGCGGTTAAGGCTCTCTGCTTCCCATTATGCATCCTTTGGGTTATGGTATGTCATATACAAGTGGTGTGATCATACAGAGAGAGAGAGAGAGAGAGAGAGAGAGAGAGTGCAGCCGGATGGGAGCCACATTGAATGGTAGCGAGAGCTAAACTGAAACCATGTGCTTTTGTGGTTAGAAATTTTGTCATGACTAACTACCTCTGGGAGAGCAGACACAGAGCTGGACACAGAGGGGAAGAAAAAGCCTTTTCACATGACTGACAGTAACTAGACAGGGACGATTTATTGTGATCTGATGCTCATAAAAAGTTGACACCAAAGCTACTGACCCCTGTTTCAGTCAACAACCTGAAGTATTCACAGTAAAAGATGCGGTGGCAGGGAGTACCTATACCATCACAGATGTTGATGTGCTTACAAATAGTGGAAAATTCCTCCACTCCTGTTTAATGAGTTAATTTTCAGGCTTGTTCCAAAGAATTTTGACTGTGGCCTCCGATGACATACAGTAAGAGAGCGTTTGACAACATGTGCCACCGTTGCCAACCTTTCGGGTCACGGTCGTAATGGATGATTGCGTTTTGCAGCTGGACATGCTGAAATGTCAAGGGTCAACACAAGGATTGTGGGTATGGAGGAAAAATGGAGCCCACTGGGGAGACACGGTGTTGACATTGTGTTTGGACACTTTGAACATTGTTATCTCAGACAGTGCGGGGCTATGGGCCAATCAATCATTCTGTTATTGGACCAGCGCCGGTGATTATTCATCCTGGACCTTTGATATCAGTCGATGTCAAACGGATCCCTCATGAGCTTCCTTACTCGCTCACTGTCTGGACTTTGTCCTTGGGAATTTGTCATGCCTGTATTTCCTCAGAACATTTAGGTATTAAAGTGAATTGAGTGCTCATTTTTAGCCCAACGTGAGCGTAATCCACGGCTATGATGGAAAGGTCCCGAATATTTATTAATCTAAAATGATTGTGTTGGCACAAGTTCCATTCAAGATATTTCAAG
>JAMQGT020004467.1:27500-126815 GCA_024447675.2 Pterophyllum scalare
TCTTTTATCACCTTCATATACGTTCATTTCGGATTATATTCCTTAAATCGCCTTTTATTTATGTTTATACCGTTTCAAATAAAGACTCGGATGGACTATAGATGGCACCTGACTTCAAAACAGGCGGGTTATTTTTTTATGTTTGAGAAAAAGAAATATTAAGTGACCACCGGAGATTTCTCGGAATGTTTGAATGCTCTGGAGTCATAGAGTTGAGGAGAAATAAGTCTTAACCAGAGCAAAACCTTTATCCTATTCATCGAAACGGAAGCGACCCGCAGGGGGGCGCTGTGTGTCCATGCTTTTGGATGGGCTGGGAGCCCTAAAGGAAAGTCAGTGACCCGCTGCATAAAAAAATAAGTAAACTGGAATAAAAATATCAACTTAACAATGCTGCCATCACATAAGGTTGTTAAAACTATGCAAAAATGCCTCTTATAGGTTGTCACTAAGTATTCACACATCTGGAAGAGACGAAGAGAAAGTCGTTTACTGTGTTGCCTTCGTTGTAGATGTAGTAGAAACAAAGAGTGCAGTACAAATGCAGTGGTGCATCTTTGTTTTAAACAGACAAAGATTTCATTTTAGAATAAACGTGAAACTAAATGATTGTCAAGGTAGACTTTTTTTTCCCGTGCAGCTGCTTCAAGCCTAACCCCTCCTCTCGGTCCCCCCATAGGTCTCTCTCTCTCTCTCTCTCTCTCTCTCTCTCTCTCTCTCTCTCTCTCTCTCTCTCTCTGTCTCTCTCTCTCCTCTCCCCTTATTCATCCACCGCCTTGTGCTTCATTCCAGTGCACAAGCCGAGCGAAACAGACGGTTTACGCGGCAGCCAAAGCCGATAAATTCGCTCAGGGAATAAATACCTATAAACCGCGGCTGTTTCCTATAGGAATACCACTTGACGCACGTGAGCGTGCACGTACGGGACTATACAGCATGATTGTGACACCACTACCGCTATCTCTGCCTCTGCTCTGACCACAGAGAAAGTCTCTGGATCTCTCGGAGAAGCCTGGCATTTCTCTTTTTACTGAGTATCATCCAAATGCTGCTGGAAATATTCTCCGGATGGTGACCACGGGCTGGACTACCTGTTTTCAGTTAATTCACTCAATGCGCAGGGAAAGGGACTGTAAGACTTGCGCCTGTTGTTTTTTCTCTGGTTTAATAAGGCACTTTGGAGATCACTAAAAAAAAAAAAAAAAAAAAAGGAGAAGGGCTGACATATTCGCACATTTTATATCAAAGGTGTTATTTCCTCTGAACTCTCACCTCTATGCGTTTTGGTGAATGGGGGTAACTCTGGTCCTGGAGGTTTGACACAGCAGGGACCGGGACGGGACTGGGTGCGTGGAGCGTCGGATCACCCAGGATTGTATTCCCTCCTCACTCTCTCTCTGTCTTGGGTCTATTTACATGTCAGACCTGACCGCTTTATGACAATGGATTACTTTCTGCTTTTATGCAGCCTCTTGCTGCCTGTGGTGTCTGCCGTGGAAGGTAAGAATTTTTACTGTTCAGATGGTATTATGTTGCAGGCTTCCTAAAGCCTAATATTTCTCCATACCAAGCGAGTCCGCACCCGTGCCTCTTAAAGGCTGGGCACTGCACCCTGGGGCTCATGTAGCTGTACCCAAATTCATCATTTTCTATCATCCCCGAATTAACGTTTCATTTTAGAGGGGACCATCTGGCTGGTTTTTAGGCGTCTCTAATGGTATTACTGACTTTTTGGGCAGCGAGACGCTGTGGCCGGTACAGGATTCAATTGTTATGCGTCCACGAAAGCTCATCCATTTCAATGAGAGTTGTGTATTCCTTTTTGGAACACGGGATTGTGCGGACTGCTAGTGCGTTCTTTGTCACTTAAGGACATTAGCTGTATCTCACCGGGGAGTCGCGGCTTCCCCCAACACTTTCCCCAGGTCAACTGCGTGCAATTTAGGGCTGCCTGAGTGTGTGGCCTTCTGACATCTGGACTAATCACATATTTAAGTGCACTTCTAAAGAAGAAAAAAGTAGATCATAACCCACATTTAAAAAAAAAAAAAGAATTAACTTGACAGTACTTTGAAACGCAATGTGTCATTTAGTAAAGACATTTTGTAATTGATGAGTTGTCCCTTATCTTAACAGTAATTAATTATATTCACTATTATCAAAGGTTTTTATTTTATTATTTTTTATTTTTAACGTGGCATAGATTGGTTATCTGCAGTTATAATTTTACCAGTTTCCTTTGACAGCTCATCTGTCTTAGCTCGGTGTAGATGTTTGCAGTGCGTAAAATCAATGAGAAATTCCATCTGTCCCTTTCCCAGCGATGTAACCGACTATCCCGCTCTTTTGTCACGTCTTCCCTATACTTCGTTTCACTCTGCGATGTTTGGGAATTGAAAATACGGAGTAGTGGAAAGAAGGTTGAAAGAGGCCTAAAGCTTGAAGCATGAATGCGAGGCTCCCGGTTGGTTTGGGATGCCAGTAGGAAAGTAGGACAGTGGGCCACTGGCTCAGCGAACGCGTCTCACTCTCGGCTCATTTCTTCACCTGTCCACATAATGTCAGCTCTTTTTTTTCATCAAAAACTGAGAAAATACTGTTATTGCTGATAGATTTTTTTTAAAGGTACAACTTACTCCGTTTTTCTGCCGACTTGTCACCGATTGTTTGAAATAAATGCGACACACCAGCTTTACACAAAGAATAAACTAGCCTTTTGTCGACAAACGGGGTCTGTGCTAAAAAAAAAACTGACAGCAGACAAGAGGACTTTATTTATTTATTTATTTATTTAACTGCAGTGGAAAGTCGTTTCATCAGCTAAACAAACATAAATGATTCTAAATGAAGATTGTTTTACAACCTGCCACCTCGCAGCCCGCTCTCAGTGTATGCTTTTCATAATTTAAGAAATCCTTATGCATGTTTAATATCCCACACTCTTTTGAACTCTTCACGAAATCATTAATCTGATTAAAGTGCTGTCCACGTAGTAATATTTGCTCGTTCAGGACCTAGAGTCAAAACTTAGTTACTAAGAGTACATGTCAGGTGCATTATGTTTTATTTATTTACTTCCACACAACAGGAGACCAAAGTTAGCTGCGATTAAAAAAACAAAACAAAACAAAAAACAAAACAAAACAAACATTGCTTTACAAAAGTGTCCTGTTGTTGCTAAAGATCTTTTTATTAAAAACAATCAAATTCTGCTACATTAAAATTCTACAAATTCTAATCAACTTACTCTGAAAAAAAAAAGAAAAAAGTTGCGTCTCTATTTTCCAAATGAACCTAGAGTCCCTCTCATTGGCCCCTGTACCTCACCGGACCCCAGTGAGGAACCACTGACTTAAAACATATGGCTTGAATGGATGAGTGGGTTCTTGTTGTGCAAAAGTTGTGGGGTACAGAGGCGGACACAGAGAGTGAACAGGGAAAGGGAGACAAGGGAACGAGAGAGGGCTTGGTCTTAACAATGGTAACGAGTTTTCTTCGCACGGGCTTGAAGTTGATGTATCTTTGTTAGAACAATCTATTCCCTACCTAAATGATGCCATAAACTCTGCTCGACTGACCTAGCTGGGGGTTTACCTAAGCTTGTAATACATCGGATGATTTATGGCTGCTGCTAGGACTTCTTTCTAGGATATATGGGTTTATGGCGAGTTAGGGAGAAACAAGCGCACTGGTGGAGGACGTTTGCCCAAGTCCACTGTGCGCCTCTTAGTTCCCGGGGTCACGCCTGCCGCGGAAAAGGCAGTTAATTATTTTATTATTTTCTTTCTGTCCCTCTTTTTGCTCCTTTGGTTTCAAATTTGATATTTAAACAAGGATGTAGGGTAAAAGTCACCCCCAAGGTCTTCAGTACTATAAATTAAGTTTATTTGTAATTGTGTAATTATGGGACAATTAAACCCAGGGTTCCTGAGTTCTCCGTGGCAACATCAGCACTAAACATTAATCTGAATCCTCATTCAGCATACCTCATTTAACTGATTGAGTGTTTGATGTGGCGCACACGAGGCACGTAAAAACACGACGAGTTATTTTCTTGCTTTTTCTAAATTTATTCATTTATTTTTGGCTGGATTTGATCATTCTGTTGTTTTCTGTTTGCTTGTGTTTTTGTTTGTTTGATATATCGCTCTGCACACAAAACCTAAAAGTTGTGTTTCAGTATTAAGATGGGTTAAACGTCCTGATTGTGGGGTTTGATCCAGACCAGCAATTAAAGTTTTGTAGTTTTCTGTTATTATTAGATAAAATCATTAGCCTGTGTTTTTGTCAAGGTTGAGTAATGCTCTGGCGTTTAGGCTTTTCCACGGTGGGTGCTACAATGGCCTTGAACTTTGAGGTGCTGGCATTGTGCTGTGGAGACAAACTGTGTCGATAATTGTACTCTTTAGTGCGCAGACGATTGGGGAGGAGGAAGAAGGCACAGAAAAACATATATGAACAGAGTCCCGAATGATATTCAGGACAGGCCAAACCGGCAACACACCCAGTGTCTTAAGAGAAGCCTAGACGTTTTCTTCTTCTTCTTCTTCTTTTTCTTCATATCGTTATTGAGATTAAAAATGCATCAGCCCTCATCCCTTTGTGTTTTCATTTAAACACAAACACTGGAGTTACTGTAACACGTTTTTTTTTTTTTAATTTTTACTAAATTAAAACAAGCTGTTTGTTTTATGGATAGCTGAAACCGTATAAACAGGGACAGAGGGTTCCCCACTCAAATTTTTTCTGCTATTTATGGCTGTGTATTTCGATGAGTGATTACGCACAAGCAAGGGCTTTGTAGCGCACATGTTTATGTTTTTATGTGGGTGAGATCACACCTCCACGGGAGCTTTCCTGTGCCTGTTTGCAGTTGGCACGTTTCTCATCAAACTCTCCCGTGATTTATTTTCGCTTTTTTTAAATTTTTCATTCAGCAGGGGAGTCCCCCTTGTCGTCAATATATATATATATACATACATACATACATACATATATACACACATATATGACCTATGAGTAAGTTCCGTCCATACCATAAACTCTGTCTTTAGGTAAGCGTTATTTTAAGTAAATATTGAGTGAACACACAGTTGATGCCTTTCTCCATCCCTGTTAAGGTCATGTGGCTGCTTCCTTGATTAATAGTTTTCATGTTACCCACGTATAGGTTTGATGCGACCGCATCTTGCTAAAACGCAATTGCCCTTCGTAATAAAGAGAGTAATTGGGCCATTTTGCCCGGCATTGGCTGTCCCAAGGCCTTCATACACCAGGCTTCCTTTAAGGGCGCAGTATCAGCCTGTGTGGCCTGAGCTGGACTCACAGTGAAGCAACTAAGTCAACCGTTTCCTCTGGAGATCATCTACACAACATTCAAAAGCAAATTACTGAGCTAATCTATTTAAGGTTGCTATTGAAGTAACAAAAGGACATATTAGTGACCCTATGGTGCCTATCACATAGACCATTGAAACGCTAAGTGGATGTGGTGCTAAAGAGGCCTGAAAGTAAATTTGCAATATAAAAGCAGCAATTCTATTAATAAATAATTCTACAAGGGGATCTATCTATCTATCCATCTATCTATCTATCTTAAAAGCTATGTAAGATATATAAAAGATAGACAAAGATGGAAACTCACCAACAAAATGCTGAAAGTCTCAATTAATGCGATCTTATTGAACTAACGATTCGGCATTGCTCAGCCTTTTGAAACTACGGGTTCAGATTTGATTCGGAACACTGCCTAGCTTTCCTCCTGCTAAAGGCAATTACCAGTCATAAGGATAATTATATCTCCTGAATCAATTGGCCTGACGAAGGAGGACTCTCCCTGTTGTGCAGTATACCCTAAAATGCATTTCAAACAACAACAACAATAATAATAAAAAAAAATAATAATAATGCTACAAACTATATGGTCAGGAAATTTCTAAATATATTTCCTACATAATGAAAGAATTATTTATTTATTTTATTTATTTATTTTTATTTTGGGCTCTATCTCTTATTGGTAATGTAATGAAATTCTACTATTCTCTTCAGAATTGTATAAAGCATTGCATAATGATCTCATAATTTATACATTTTTCAATATCTCAAACAACAAATTAAAAGAAATAATAAATTCATAAGAGACAATTCTGCCAGTCAATCGCTCAGTCAGCCAACAGGGATCCCAGACAGTCTGCAGGTCATATGCTAGACTGGAGCCATGTTGAACAGATGTATTCTGACATAGGTTCAGATTGGCGTAAGGCACCAAGGAAGAAATGGGGAGTGGATGATGACATATAGGGAGTTGGAATATGATGGTACAGGGGGACCAGTCTGGTGGTTTTCAGGGTATGGGGCAGATTTGGATCAGCAGCCCAGAGGGCAACAGAGCTGACAGACTTTACAGATGCAGCAGGCCTGCGGGAACAGTCGTGCAGACCGAACGATGGTTCATGGCTCTGACGGCGGCATGGAAAGATTCACCGAGCTGGAATTTCACATGCGGACAAGCAGCAGCCATGTCAGGCCTGCATGAGCCTTCATATACCAGGAAGTGGATGATCAAGGATTACTAATTACAATAAGGCAACGAGTATGCAAATAGGGATGTAGTCAAAACTGTATTTCTTTTTTCTTTTTTGAAGCACTGTGCTAAAGAATCATTATTGAACATGAAGCTAAACATGAAACAAGGAGTCCCATCAAGTCACCTTTACTATATTTGTTTATGTCTTTACAATATGATGGAAGGTAGCTTTGCTTCATCTTCAACAAAACTGTACTGTTTAAGAAATTTTAGTAAAATTATTACAGAAAAATAATAGTTTCTTAAGGTTGTGACTAGTTTGCCTTAATATTTAGTTGCAATAATCCTACTAAGCAGTGTATAACATATCAATGGCTATGTTTATATCTACTTCAGATTCACCAAATATTTATATCGGGGATGTACACAACACTGTTAATGAATGACAGCGCCATTAGTCTAGTTTATATAATGTGAAATATTTTACAGCAAAGAAACCATAATAAACATGATGGCGCGAATATACTCGTATATGATGTTGAAATGGGTTTATCTTACTCACATTGTTGCTGTAATGACTTTGTAGTTATATAGCTATGCTCATATAAACAAGCACTTGTAAGTATTCAGAACTGGCACGAGCTATATGAGAGGTGGTCACAGGTTTTTATTTATTTATTATTTTTAATGGCACACAAAATGTGTCTGTACAGTTTTTGTGTATGGCATCTTTGCATATGGCACTGTGTGCGCAGTCTGTCCTGGTCTCCAACAGTGGGGCCTTGTGGGATGGCAGGTCTTTGACACTCTGTGGAGAGCAAGCAGGGGAGGGTGAATGTGTCTGGGCCAGCCCACCACACAGACACACTGCTGCTGTCTATAGTTAGCCAAGCAGAACACAAGAGAAAGAAAAAGAGACACACACAGACACAGATACAGGAAAAAGAAAAAAAGCAAGGAGAGATTTTTGACTTATGAGGAGTACAAGATGTGTAGTGCATCTACAGGAGAGGAGTCTGTTTGGGAGGTTACAGGGGTCAGGGAGTGTTTGTGCGTGCACTGCTGGGGGTACAGTATGTTTGTGTGTTCACACGTTGATTCAAAAAAAAAAAAAAGATGGAGATGGAGACACTATTTTATTTATTAGTAAGAATTTAGGTCAAATGCTGTTAATTTTTGAATAAGAATGGAGATTTAAAAAAAAAACAACAGAGATATTATTTTAATTGTACTCACTTCACAAGGGAAAATTTTTAAAGAAATTCTCCACTGCATGTATAATATTCCAAACTTTTGTAGAACCTGTTCACTTTGGTCATGGAAAGACCTAATATATTAACATTTTAATGTATGTGTGGATGGGATATTCCCACTCTGGGTCCTTACTGACCTATAGTAACCACTTGAATATTGTTAAATAATGTTAACTCAATAATAATAATGGCTGTCAGAGTTGATATTTTGTAGTTTCGGTCAGCTCCTGAAATTGCCGTGCGTTAAAATGTTTATATTATAGGTGAGTTACTATCTGCTACGCTTTCCACCGACACTCAAACCACGTCTTGTGTCCCCCATCAAGAGGTCATGAAGGTCTCTTTGTGTGGCTTTAATGTGGGGCTCACTACCTAAGGCTAGTCTTGTTCCTTCTCAACAATAGCTGAACAATCAAGGCCCAGGCTTCATCCTATCCCAGTAAGGAAAAAAAATATGAAAGCCGGTGTATATTTAGAAAGACAAACTTGAACAATTTTTTCAAGGTTCATGTATAAAAATTCACAAACAGACCACATCTAGAGCACTGCTGGTGAGTGACGTGTGCGTGATTCCATTTTGTCCCATATGGCTAGTCTGTAGATGAGCGGCGTTTGCATGTAGGACCTGCTTATGAGAGACATCTCATAAGCACGTATGCACGAAAAGCTAATATGCCGCTTGCTTCTTGGAGAGTCAAAAAAGACAGGGTGTGAAGGTTGGAGTTTAAAGGAGCAGACTTCTCTTTGCAGTAGTTGGATCCACCTCAGGGCATCCTCCAACCATTTCTTTACGAGCCACAGGCTCTCGTAACAAATTTTTGCCAATGGAGCAGAAAGAGATCTTTGATATTTGTCTTTGAAAATGGCTAGTTACATCTGTCTGGAGAGTGGACACAGCTGTAAAACAGCGTGCCTTCAGGGGGAATAAAGGCCACATTACCTGGTTTCAGCCTTTGCTGGCCTTGTTAAATGCAAAAGGAGAAATGCAGGAAACGGCGAAGGAGATTTCTTTGTTGAGTTTAACCATAGCTGGGTGGTTAATGGTAAGACATTTTGTGGCAGACAGCCTAGCTCCAGGCCCTATTCCTTTCAAGAGCGGGGAAACAGCTTTTGCTAATTTTCAAATAGCCATCCTGAGTAAGCCTATGTGTGATGATAGGCAATGCTTCAAAGGAACAGCTGAGGTCAAGACTGATGTGATGGGCTCAAATGTTCACTGTAATTAACCATAATGCATGTGTGAGAACAGGAGTGTTTGAATGCTGTATATTTTACTTGGTAAGAGGTCTGTGCGGGAGTGTTCCTGTTCACGTTAAGTACAGTGTTGCAGTAGACCCATATTACAACTTATTGCGTCCCACTTCTCATCCCTGGTGTGAAAAACACTCACCACCTGCACTTCAACTTCACTTCACAAAACCCAGGAAGTCTAAATATTAAATATTTCTCCCTTTTTCTTCTAGTCTTCTTGAGAATAGCGGCAATTTTACCTAGACCCTGGCTCTCTTATGAACAGCTTATTCCAATTCATTCTGAACATCACACTTTTCAGCACAGCTCACACAGGGTGGGTGAAACCAGCACATTTCAGTGACAGAAGCAGCAATAACATGTGACCTAATGTCCATATATTTACATAATCTCCATAGTTCCACACCGCAGCCTCCCCTCAGACACTGCCAGCTGTGGGGAGCATTTATTTAACCTCAGCTCACAGAGTTTCAGTGACACTGTGACTTTTATGTTCCAAGTAAGTACAATATTTAGAGGACGCTGAAGGAAAGGTCAAAAGGAGCCTTAAATGACTGTTATAAAAGTAAACATTTCATGAGTGCATTCTTGCAAATGTGGAGGTGTTGCTTTGTTGTTACTCAGACGGTCCTAACACCTGTCCATTTGGTAGAAGTGTCGATGGCATATAGCTATAAAGTGGTGTGTGTGTGTGTGTGTGTGTGTGTGTGTGTGTGTCTGTGGCATAGGCATAAGAAGGAAGCAGAGGCCACCCTGTGGTTTCGATATCAGCTTCAGTCATTTCACAAAGCTGGTGTTTCACTTTTAGAGGAAACAGATTTTTTTCCAGTATGCTTTCTTTCTGCTCAAAGCTGAATTGCTTGTTTTTTTTGGGGGGGGGGGTTGTAGAAAGGAACTGCTTTCAGTGCATCCACACAGTATCTGTTAATAAACACTGCAAGTTGACAACACTGCAAAATCAAATGGAGATGAACGTTTGTATATACCATACAATTTTAAATGCATTTCGGTATCCTTGTGTCACCGTGCCTGTTTGACACGGTGGTTGCTAACAGTGATTTTAACAGGGATTTGACAAATGCTGTGAAACACTAATTGCAATGAGCCAGATGAAAGCACCAGACAATATAGGCTGACCCCCTCCCTCTGTGCCAAGTCAGGCCATAAACAGCTTCCCCTTCCCCTCTTACACCTTAGGGAAATCCCTTGTGACCTCCCTCTCTCTCTCTCTCTCTCTACACACACACACACACACACACACACACACACACACACACTGAACACATGAGCGATGACAGTTTCTTAATCACGCAGCTGTACATACACGTGCACACATTACATCTACCCAATGCACATGCACACAAACGCCACAAAATCTTGATCCTTACACCTGCTTTTTAGGGTCAGAGCCCACATCTACATTCATTCACTCTTCTGCTAATGAATCAATCAAGTGGTTCCATTCATTTCATTTCTGTCAGACCCAATCGATCAGCCTCTTTCTTCCTGTCCTAACAGAGCAGCAGGGGACCTCAGAGATTGAGGGGAGAAAAAGGGGCTTGAAACATCCAGACAGTTCAAAGACTCCTCATTTATTTTCCTCTTTGGTTCCCTAGAAATGTGGTTTGAGAGTGTGCATGAGTGTGTATGTACTGCATGTACGTGAAATAAAATAGAGAGAAAGGATTAAAAAAAGATGAAGCTAAAGTTTATGCATGGTATCCAGTGTTCCTCCCACCCGAATTTAGCATTGCGGATTTCATTGACACTGGAATGCAATAGCAGATAGAAGGTAGCAATGATGCATAAACTAGCCCACACTCCTCTGGAGTTTGAGCCTCTAACTTGGCTAGGGGAGCAATGCGTTTGGTGAGTCCAACTCTCGCCACGCTCCACTCCCCCACCGAGTCAAAGTCAGAAAGGTTATGATTTTTTTTTTTCAAGCCCCTCAAAGTTTAAGCTGTGCGTGTGCAAGGGCATGCAGAGTGAGAAAGAGAGGCAGGCCAGAAGGGAGGGTTCAGAGGGTTTTAATTGTCAAAACCCACTTAGTTCTGTTTATTGGGCTGCCAGTTCATTTTAAAAGGTGTTGAGCGAAGCAACTATGCAGGCCAGAGGTTGTAGGGGAGCCTGAGTTTTTTTTTGCGGGGGGGGGAGTGGACAGGTAGGCAGCAAAAGAACAGACGGAAGAAATGTGAAGAGGTGAGCACCAGAGCAGCAGTAGGCTTTAAGAGATCCATCTGAGCAGAGCAACTATCATCTAATTTGGAATATTGCACTAACCTAGCAGCAGTCTTCACTGCACAATGCTATTTTCTCTCAGGTACAAGACTGCACCAGAGAAGGGAGATCCATTGCTTCCCATTAGTGCCTTTCACTAACTCTTAGCCTCACTCTCTGTATCTTGAATGCATCCAAACATACAGGAAACAGGCTTCATGGGTCTGACAGTGGCTTTTTAAATGAATGTGACAAATGACCTACTGCTAATCTTTGGAAAAAGTGGGAAAATTTCTAAATGCAATCTCTGATACTATCAATGGGAGTCAATGAAAAATGGAGCAAAATACTTTGAGTTCAAAAAAGGCAAAGGAAGAAAATCCATTCATCCATCCATTTTCATACACTTATTCAATTCAAGGTTGCAGCTGGGATTGAGACTATCCCAGCTGTCCTTCCATATATTATCCCACCACACAGCTTCACCTCTTTGTCAAGCGAAAGAGGATGAAACCTTTAGGTTTGTGGCCTTTCATCTTGTCCCTCTGCAAGCCTTGCTTTTAGCCTGTGATAAGCACCCCATGTTACACTGTCATTTAGTCCTTTCTTTCATTATGTCATGCTTTCTGTGGTTCTGCCCTCTGACCCTTTTCAGTTACCTCTTCTGTGACTGTAGCTTATCACACTTGCAGTAGGCCCTAATTGCAATATTATTTTCCACTGCCTGTTATCTCATGCCCTTGTGATATCAAAATCCCAACAGCGACAGTAAGCAGCTGGGAGACAGATGCTGTTTACTACTCGGAGACCCATTGTTGTTGTCTACTGTGTGATAAGGTCTTGATTGTCAAGATGACTTCGCCCCCACTGTCTGTAGGGAAAAGAAGGTCTACAGTCAAAAAGGTATGGTGAATGCATGCCACTTGCACTCATTCCACTGACTGAAATAGTTTCCTGTATCTCACGGAAACCAAATGGTGCTCTGTGTACAGAAAGTAGAAACAAAGAAAAAAAATGCTCAAAGCTTAACGGTTACATGACAGTCTGACACTTTTCATGACACACTTTTTTCCCCCACAAAACGTGTTCTTTGCCTGTCACCAATTTAACAATATAAAAGATTAGCACAGAAAGAACGATTACAGTAAAGAAAGACAGTAGCATCTCACTAGGCTGTAACTTAATATGTTGCTTTAGGTGGCGGAGGGTTTCTAAATGTGAGTTGCAGGAGGTGTCTGGGTTTTAAATACCAAGGCAAACAGCTCAGAGTGTGAAAACAATTGGCAAAGACATGAAAGTGTGAGCAAGAACACACACACAGGGGTCAGATAACCCCTGGCCAGATGGGGATAGCCGTGAACACAGGAGAAAGGTTGTGTTTGCACTGTTTATGGCACCAGTGTCAGAAAAGGGACACGAAAGCATTACCCTGTGTGCCAGTTTTGGCCTCTGTAAATCCCCCAGGGTGCAGGAACTAAAAGGATGGTGATGATTGGGGATTCAATTTGGCTTGCTATCAATCAATGCCACCAAGATAGACAGGATTGCTGCCGATAGCCCATCCTTGCAACCAGATTGGGTTTGTGCCTCTTGGGATTCACGCCCTTTTTTCATGCTTTGTTAATTAAGCGACCAAGCTGCCCCTGCACTTACTTATTTATGAATCTTGGCTTCGACCGGTACTGGAAACCACTTGGTCTCCCCTAATTAGTCTCTCACTAATGGCCAGGCTTCCAGACAATTTCAAACCACTGACCCCCATTTTGTTTATGCACACACCAAACCATATGACCTTGACGTTATGCAACCCATGTTGACTGGTGTTGCATTTCTGTGGTGCTGAATAAAGTGCCCCACATGGGATAATGAGGCGACACTTAAAAAAAATCAATTTCCTTCTCCATCTGTCTAAGTAATTCCTCACCTGTTCATTAACCCAAGAATAGAGTACTCTGGATTTGTTGAGCCTTGACAAGAAGAGAACCCGAAGAAAGAAAACAAGAAGCTTCATGCTGGTGAAATATTAACACTTTCACTGTACACTCAGGGAAAGAAAGGCTCAACTCTTGCATGATTAATTGATAGTATTATTGTCTTATAAACCTTGTTGCAAACATGGAAAAATTCAACTGACTTTATATAACCTTATTGATCAAAGTAAGCCAATGGCATGACATCATTTCTATAAACACAATCGTGCAATTACTTTAACTACCAATCAGTCCAGCGAACACCCTGCCCAAAAGCATTTTTCTCTTCCTTTTAATGGTGTAGTCACTGTTCAGGGTCAGTAAGCTCATCCACTGTGGCCTTGTGTGGTGTGGTTTGAATCACATAAACACAGGTCCCAAGTCAGATTTACTGGCCAGCAGTCCTGGAGATTCATTTGTATTCTTCCCACTTTGGCTGGTTCAGGGTCAGGCACGATGACTAATCAGGTCAGTACCGTTCCACACCCTGCGGTCGGCGCACTACCAACTCCACCTAGCTGACTTGGACCACCAAGTGGTCCAGCTTGTGTATTTTTACTGAAGGTAGATGGAACACACATGAGCTGGATGGAAACAAACTGATATTTTTGGTGCATCTCATTTCCCATGTCTGCAGTTGTGGGGAAAAACAAACTTTTACCTCATTCTTGTTTATTCCCTTCAGATTTTATCGCCAAAGGCCACAACAGAACTGAACCCAGCCAAACACATGTGCTAATGGGTGAGCTTAGGCATAAACAGTGGGATTGTTATTTTTTTTAACTAGCTAAGTTTGCCACAGGCTGTGTTATAAGTATCACAATAATGCAGGTGGGAATCTAGGGGAAACTTCTGGGTTAGTTATAAAAAAAAGTTAACTATTGCTTGACTTGGACAACCCAGGCAAAAAACAAGCTTTCTGTTATATTTGCCTAACCCGTACCCATACGCATGGTTGGCCCTAACTTAAACTTAACCTAATTTAATCACCTCAAAATGCAACATTTTAATTTAAGGCAACTTTTTAAATCCTCAAAATATGACTAACTCCTGAAACACACTGACACACATCCATGCCAAACTTAAATCCATG
Organism: Pterophyllum scalare; assembly: GCA_024447675.2. Classification (NCBI taxonomy): domain Eukaryota; kingdom Metazoa; phylum Chordata; class Actinopteri; order Cichliformes; family Cichlidae; genus Pterophyllum; species Pterophyllum scalare. The sequence goes on from JAMQGT020004467.1 coordinate 41,811, forward strand.
TTTTAGATACAGGAAAAACAGTGTGTGCGTGTGCTGTGTGTGCTGTGTGTCAGCACATTAATAAATGGGTTCCTGGCTGCCTTGTGACCAGAGCTACTGTGTGTATGTCTAGGTAGTGGTAGTGTGGGGTAATTGGTGACACCATGCTCCCTCCAAACTGCCAGCTTTAGTTACACATCAATGAAGGGTGAATAATACATTAGCTAGGGTAGTGCATGTCCCCCCTACATATCCCAAGAGAAGAGGGGGGTGGCGAGGTAGGCAAATGACAAAATGAAAAATATCATAAATTGGCTAGAAAATATATTTAACCCAAAGCTCCCCATTCCCCGACTTAGTTGTCATCTAAACATCTTCAGTCACAACAGCTAAGCTCAGCCTACCTTGAACTTACCTTTTTCAGATAGTGTCCTTACTTTGCTTGTCCTGATGTGCAGCCAGTTTATTTCTTTTTGATTGAAAGCTCCTAAAACAGGACACCTTCAACTAGGCATAGACAGGCTTGGGATTAGTCGGGCTTGCTCTAGTGTGTCAGGGTTTTTGAGTGTTGATGCAAGTAGTTCTGTTGTCATGTTGCAGTTATTTAGGGAGGATCTCAGAATCTCGTTTTGCCTTTGTCTGTGTGGACCTGCTCTGTGTGTGCAAGGCCTCTGCATTTTGGGACTTCTATCATTGCCAGTCTTTGCACTTGTGTATGTGCATATGGTTGTATGTGTTTTACTAACTGCTGTATGATTTAGTCCTTCTTTCTCTGGTGTTGCTGTCTGGCCCCCTCTGTGTGTCATGCCAATGCACAGAGGTCTTTATGTAATTGAAGAGGGCCTCTGAAAGCCCCCTGCCATATGGACACCAACAGCCTTGGATGGCTGGCTGTCTGTCCATCCGTCAATTTCTTTTAATTGCCCAGCGCCAGGATTCTGTGCTGTGACTATCTATTGAGTGGTTTCTCAATAGGTTAAATACATTAATATGTAATAAGGTTTGGGACTTCGACAATCCCAGACCATGAGATTGACCAGATAATGCTGAGCTGGGCTGAGGATAAGGAGTGCAAATGCGAAAAGTTTTAGTCTGGCTTCAACTTTCCCTCTCCTAACATAGTCATCCCTTTTTGTTTGACATGTCAAATTGTTTTTAATGTAAAGTGCAGGTGACTGGATATATGTTGTCATTATTTCTCATAAATACATGTTCTTAGTAATAAAGATAAGACTATGAATAAAATACATTCTACAAAGATAATGGAACCAGAACATTTATATTGCTTGCAATATAAATGTTATTGTTTTGTGTCCCTTGATACAAGGTTTAAGGTTAAAGGTTGCCTTCACAGTGGTGATTTACTTAACTAAATTAAAAATGCTAAAAATGTATCGAACCAATCTAAAAGTCATTACTTTCAAACCAGCTCCCCTACTGTGAGCCTTTCATTCATTTCCATGGCCTCACACCTTGATAGTTAGATGACCTTTTTTCTCAGGTGACTCAGTTGTCATAGTTATATAGTTCATGTTTGTCAGCCCCCCACCCTCTTCTCTGCTGTGACATTAACAAGAGAACACTTGGTTAATATGTAATTGTAACATGTAAGGTTGAGCAGATATTAACAATGACACTGCCATGTTTGCAGATTTTTGTTGCCCCTAAAGCTTTCTCTTTGCTTTTTTTTTTTTTTTTTTGCCTGGTTCATTACTGGTGCTTTTAGCTGCTGAAGAGGCAAAGTCCATTTGCACAGAGGAGGTCTAACAAGTCAAGTTATTACAGCAGCCAAGTGTGAGATTAATTAACTTAGTGGCGATTAAAAATAAGAGGCCAGCAAGAATCTTGATGGCAGCAAGGGGAGGGAGTGAGACAGATAGTGAGAGAGAGAGCTTCCACTCCAAAACAGATGAATGTGATTAATCTCACCAAGAGCACCATTTGTAAGAATGTGGCATAGAAAAACAAAATATCCATAAATAATAATAACAGGCTTTCTTCTATACCTTTTATTCTAAGTCGTTGGTGCGAGGAAAGAAATAAACACATATATCTGCCATCGCTATCTTTCGAAATAAAATAAAGTCCGGCACCCAGAATGGATACATAAAGCCTTTTCAGTAATCAATCTGCCGCTGTTTGACATCAGAAACCATTATCAGCTCATAATGAAAGCATGATAAAGGTTGTCCAAAATGAAGTTGTCCTGAGCAATGCTGTTGTCCCGGCTTTGCAGAATTAAAGCATGAGTTACTGTGACGCTGGAAAGGTGGCTATTTAGTGATAGCTATCAAACCAAGCTTATCTCACAAAAGTGACGGCTGCCTTATCTCGAAAATTTGCTCAAATTACGAAGAAGTTGCTGCCTTCCGTGGTAACAGCATGTCAGCATTTGAATCTAATGTGTACACACTGCGGCATAAAAGATTTAGAGGTGTTAAGAGATTGTAGTCATTTTCTGTATTTCTGCAAGGCCAGGGTGAGCTGGCAAAGATAGAAATGAAAGGGAGTGGTGTAAAGGGGAGAGAATCATGGGCCGGGGGGGGGGGTTGTGAGGGGGAGAAAAAGGACAAAACAATGTAGCTGACCTAACCAGTTTACCTTGCCCAGTGTTGTACACTGACAGTATCCGGTGCGTGAGTTCATCTAGGTCATTGTTCCTGTTTGTATTTCCAGTGCTGCGTGTTGCATTATGGTTTCTTTTTTGCACAAGGAACCACTCCCCAGCTGGTGTTTGAGGGTACAAAGAAAAACAGAGCGTACGTTTTTGTGATCTTTGTGTTTATGGATTTGTGCGGTTGTTAGAGAAAGGGGTGTGTGTGTGTGTGTGTGTGAAATTGTGCCAGTCATAGGTCTCCAGAGGCCTGACCTGGCTGGTTGCATTCCTGACTTTAACTGCCCTAACCTCTCTTTTGTTTCTCCGTCTCTTCGACCTGAATGGCAAATGACTGGGCAGCCAGGTAAAGTGTAACAAAGCCTCTGCCTACTGATGACAGAGGCACCCACAAGCCAGTGTCTTCATGTCACCTGTTTCATCCCTTCTTTTTCAAATGTAAAAATAAAGTTGTGGTGAGGGATGATAGGGTATAATTACTCATCTTTAAAATTCCCCATCCACCATTTTTCATCTTTTCAATTTTCGTTTTTTTATTCACAGGTAAATGAGGGCATACCTGGCAAATTAACATGACTGGCGGTGATAACTGACTTGATAATTATCTAGCAACGTCTTCATAAATCATCGGCGGGTGCTCGATGAGCCAAAAGACAGCCCTAGCTGGAATCCCTGCTAATAGGGTAGTCCCCAGCTCTATTTTGGTTCTGTTATTTTGTTTATGCTGTCTGTGAAAGTTTCCGAGGAAAAGCAGAAAAGAAACAAGCAAACCTCAAAAGCCATCGGTCTCTACCACCGCAGTGTTTTTTTTAAAACTGTTTTAAAGTAATTGGAAGCCACTGGCATGTGGAAAATGTGGACCGCTTTGGGGCTTTGCCCCTTTCCTGCAGACGCACAGGCAGCTGTTCCGGGTGTAACAGGAAGTAGCCATCTTTAATTAGATTCAATGCAACCATTACATGCTGCACAGGAAAGTGCAGTGTAAGATGACCTGATATGTTGGCAGATGACTGTATTAGCAGAGACTGTATTAACAGAAACAATGATAGAGAGCGAGAGAGAGTGTGTGCGTTTGCGTGTGTGTGTCAGAGAGTTAGAGAGTGAGGCCATGTGTTTGTGAGAGAGACTCAGTGGCTGTTGATACAGAATGGCAAAGCTGGCTGCTAAGCCCTTTTCTTGTGGTGCTCAGCCATTCAAAAAGCCACGGCTTTTATTCAAAGCTCGGTTCCAGCTCTTTCTAGGCTACACCCCCAGTGAACAAACAGGATTTGTGTGTGTGTATGTGTGTATTTGTGTGCACGTGTATAAGTCTTAATAACATGTCTCATTTTCTGTTTGTATATATTGCCGATAATGTGTATGCATTAGCATTATGTAAGTGTATGGTTTGTGTTCCCCTGTGTTTGCGTTTGTTGAGTCAGCCATTGCTGACACACAAAATTGTCTGAAAACTGCTATTAAGAGCTGTGAGGGAACTACTCACACACAACCTGCCTGCACAGGCAGCACAATAGCCCATCTCCTAGTGAACAAAAGGTGTGTGTATATGTGCATGCAGTTGTGTATGTTTATGCTTCCAGTACCACCGGGACAGTCAGATAATCAACACCTATACAAGCAAGTACGTATTCATTCATACAGGTGTGTTTCAAACACTGTTCTCAGCACCAGTGAAATGTTTCCATTGTAATTCACCTATAGATTCCCCAAGGGCACGTTGCTGCTATCACAGTTTCATATTTGGCTTTGAAAACTGGGCTGCTACCATCTGTACAGACTGATACCAGAGTTATCAAGTTGTTATGAATGGATGCCTTGGTTAGCAAAGGGCAGTGGAGCAGAGGAAGGCAAGTGAGGAGAAAACAGAACAGAGAAGTACAGCAGTGAAGTACTAGACAATGGCTCCCTGGGCAGCAGTAAGGCAATGAGCCCATCAGGCTGCATGTTAAACACAGACACTTAAGGCAGACACACAAACATACAGAAGACACTAAAGTTGTGTACATGCACACAGGCTCACTCTGTCTCTGAAGGCGACAACGTGTTAGCATGCCAGCAACACAGTGGCAAAGAAAAAAATGCAGGGGCTGTGGGGAATATAAGAGAAGCATGCAGCAGCTCTCCATCCTCTCGCTGCCCCCCCCCCCGCCTTGTTACCTTACTGGCCCCTCTTGCCTTTCATTCCCATCTTTTTCTCTGCTTTGCACCCCCTCTCTTTGTCTATACTTTGAATATCTCTTTCTTTCTTTGCAATCCCATCTCTTGCTCCCTCTTCCCTCCCCCAGTTTTTCCCTGACTCCTGCTCTCTCCCATTTCTCATTCTCTCTGTCTGATTTTACTGATCTCTATTAAGACTTACAAGCAATGCCAGTATGAATGAATGTGAACCAAATTACTTTTTTTTTTTTACACATCAAAAACAGCCACACCCAAAGCTGCAAATCATTTTCTCTCTGATTTTGCTTCCTCACTCCACCTAATTCTCCTTCGCATATCTCAACAAATAAAACAATGTTCAGTAATTATTTTCTCTGTGCTTTACCAGAGGGCTGGGAGGTCCCAAAAATGCAAGAGAATGCACATATTCTATTTTTTTCCCCCACTGATCATTCTTCTTTCACTTCCTTTTTTATCTGCCATTGGACATATCAACATTTTAATATTGCTGCAAACACTTGTACTTGTTGCTGTGATCCAGGGTGACTTGCAGTTTCTGAACAAATCTTACTGGTCTCACAAAATAACACACAGAATGTGCTGAAACAGTGCTGAGGGATTGGTTAAGATAAAATATAATGCCCAACTGATGGCAGAGAAAGCCCTAGATATGCTGTGCTAAATGTGGCTTGGATAGGAGTAACAGGGAGCCCTGACTCTCGCCTGTCACACTGTTAGCTTGGACCACTAACACTCAAAATTCCTTAGAGAGCTGGAGGTGCCTGGTGAATTTCTGCTCATATAAAGACACACACAGGCAGACAGTCCAAAAACATGGATGTCTGCTTTTTATACCTGCCTCCCCAACCTATAGTCAAAAGACGTAGACAAATAAATTATAATATTTATATGACTTATATTGCGATTTACTTATAATGCAGACACTTTCACATTAAGGTATGACTCAGATTAAGTCATAGTGTGAAACATATAAGTTTAATAGGAATTATAAATTAAAAATTCACTTTCATTAACCTTATCCCCTTACTTTAGCAGCCCACAGGTTTTACCAGGCAAAGCTTCAACTCTGAGAGCACTGCCAATCACCCTACCTCTCTGCTTTCAGGTCTCTTCCTTTCTAGATAAACATATAAAGGTGCACTTCTTGAATAGGTCAGTTATAAGCTTCAATAAAGCATATGGACATGTATCTGTTTTATTATGTTGCTTGTGTTGCAGCTGCACAATAGTTGCATCAACATTTAGGATATTTTAGGAAAGCGGTCTATCGTTTAGTTCATAAAATCCAACTATTGTGTTCAATCATTTCTAAAATAGTGATTTGATTTTAAAGCTTTTATTTTATGCACTGTTTGCAGAACTGCACAGCATGTGTTTTCTCTTGCTGTCTGCTGAGATGCCCTTGAGCAAGGCTTTGAACTCTTACAGACAAAGGGAAGCTTTTTTGGGGGGAGGTGGGGGGGGGGATGCCTAAATAAAAGTATAATACACAGTAAAAGTAAAAGATAAGTGCATTTGAAAGATAATTGACATGCCGATGCTAGAAGATATGTTGCCTGTTTCTTATTTTGGTGCGTATCAAAGCAATCTTTTTATAGAAGTTTGACGTGCACTGCTACATGTGTTCATGTGCATGAGTAAGTGGTGAATTTGTTTTACAGTCTAGTAAATCAATCAGAGCTCATTTGGGTCACAGTTTTACTATATTGTGTTTTGAAAATGAATCATATTCCAGGTATTGTACCCCCCCCCCCCGGTGTGTGGGGTAAACACTAAATGAAATCAACAGCTATAGCGAAGCACACTCACGCTCCATCATACACAACCACACAGATGTAAAAAGACAAATTACTCTATCCAGCTTCCTTACTCACCCAAATACTAAGAGGAGCACATATACAAATACCCACAAAATTCAACAAGGAGAACCATATTTCCATATGCATGACTTTGGGGTAAAAGTGAACCTGTTAGTCACTTGCTTGTATTTTTAAGTTTCGGCCAGCTGAGTCATTTGCCGGGACATCTGATGATGGCATCTAGGCATCTCACGCAGAGGCACACACTGCACAGTTCACCCGGTTCTCGCATTCAGCCATCTAATTCATAACTAGAGAGCTCTGCTTAAACACTGTAAACTGTCAGCATTTGATGTTTAATCTTATTTGGAAAAAAAAAAGTCTTGAATTGAAATATGAAATGCTATAAAACCTAGAGGGAGAGGTGCACGTAATTTCCAGGAAGGGCTATTAGCAAAAAAAGAAAAGTATTCTAAAGTTTGAGGCAATAGTTTCCATGTTGGGTGATGTAAACATCCCATGTTTCTACAGAAATCTGGTTTTATGCCCATTTCCTGCTGGTTGTTAAACAAAGCCAGACCCGATGCCCTTAAAATAATCATTTGCAAATGAGGAGAATGCCTTTCCAGTGCAGGTTGTGAGTGATAAATAGAAACTATGGTTACAATGAAACAATATTTGGTCGATTATGACTGAAGTCAGAATGATCAATTTATTTTTTGACATTTTTGTCAGATTACATTAAGCTACGTGGTATATCATGGTAGTGGTATCCATATTTAACTGTAAATGTAGAAAATTAGCATGGTCCATGATGTCATGCTTATTTATTTTTTTTACGATTGAATTGAATTGCTGACAGCCCTATTCAGATTTCAAAAGAAAAGGCCAGACATCTCTGTGTGGTAAATCCGCAGTGGTGGGGATGACTCCTCCACAGGAACATTTCAGTAGGGGATGAATTCTAGTTAGTTTTATGTCACACAGGATGCATCACTGTAAAAACACTGTAAAAAGCCCCCAAACTGTGCTTTTAACTCTGCAGTCTTTTGGAAGCTATATATTCTCATATACTGCTTCATACACAGTTATAGGAATATGACTGTGCACTGTTCATATTCAGTGGTGAGCCAGAGCGTGGAAGAAAGCAATAAGTCGATGTTATGAAACAAAAGCTTTCACGTGTCATTCTCTGAGCAAAATTAAAAATGTATCTCTGGCAGTATGGGAAATGAAGTCGTAACCATGAGGTACAAAGCTAAGTAATCAGCTGAAAACACCATGTTAGTTAATAGTTTGCAGCTTATATCCTGATCTTGTTGTGACTACATTCATATTTTCAGAACAATAATAATAATAATAAAAAAAGATCAGGTTGAGGTGCAGTAACAAAGCCAAGGTTGCTCTCCTGATGAAATGCTGATACACTCACTATGAAGGACTTCCATTAAATCTTAGCAGCAGTGGACTTTGAAGGCAATCTGAAGTGCTTGTGTCAGCCAATAAAACAAGCGCTAATGACTCACCCCCAACTGCGAATGCACATGTTTGAGTGGGTACGCATTATGTTGTCAGTGCTGTGGCCATGTTGATGAAGGTGCTGCGACTTATTCAAAAGCAGGCAAAACACAGAGCCATCCAATAAAACCATGCCACAGTGCAGGCTCCTGTGAGTGCTGGTTCTCAGGCTGGGGTGGGTTAAGGTGAGAGAAAGAAGGGAAGGGAAAAGCACACACTCAAACAAAGATGGCAAGAAAAAGGGGACTTTCAGTCATGTTTGTGGACGCCTCTCTTTTGGCATTCCCAATAAAGCCAGTCAGGAAATGTAGCTACACCATACATCCAGTTATCCACAACTTAAACCGAGTTAAGCACTAAAATGAGCTTCAGCTCTCAGTGACCAAAAATACAGTGATTAATTAAGTCACGGTGATAATGCCACATAACTGTGCAGGATGGTAGTTACTGAAGACTGAACATATAGGCATACATGAATGCATTCATTCACTCACACACTCACACACTTACTGACAAACATGTGTTCCCACCCGTAAAGGCACACCTGGTTCTGTAGACAGCTGCCCTTAGGGCTACCTGTTCGTCAGATCCTCTGTGGTTTGTAATTATGAGTAAAAGGGGAAAGGGAGGGGTGAAGTGCGGGAAGGAGACAGATGAGAGAAAGACAGAAAGAATGAGTGAGTGAGCGAGAGAGAGAGAAGGAAGGCGAAGGGAGGAGTGAGTGGGTTAAGACAAAGAAGCTCGTTCCTCTGACGGGACAGGAACTAAACGAGACTTCACGAGCCCTCAAAAAGAGGCTGTGCCCTCCTTGGTTGAAGCAGACACACTTGCACGCATGCACACACAGGCACACACACACACACACACACACACACGTATATTAGCTGAGCTGCGATCAGAGCTCTTTCTTTTTTCCTTTGCAACCACTTTGCTCAGCTCTGCTCTCTAAAAGCCTCTCACAGAAAAACTAAAGCATTGTCATTTGTTTTTGTTTATTCATCACCAAGTTTTGTTTATCCATCACCAAGTTGCAGCTTCAACGGGTAAGAGATGCTTGACAGAAATTGTCTCTGGAGACAAGATGGGCTAAGCAGACAGACGAAAATGTTCAAAATCCAAAAAAATGTGGTCCGCCTCGAGGTATCATTTGATGAGGGGAAGGTAACTGAGTGCAGGGTCACAGCAACACATTCAGAGAGCAAAATTTGATTTCATTAGACTTCCCCACAGGGTGGTGGGGGCAGGGATGGCTGAAGGAAAAAGTAATATTTAATAAACAAGTATGAGAAAAAGGAGCGGCAGAGAGGGTAGAAAGACGACTCACTTATGTAGCGTTCCCTGTTAGAATACACACAGGACACACCTCTTGTGTGACAGCCATTGTAGGATGACTGACTGTGGTAGCAAGATGAATTGTGTGTGTGTGTGTGTGTGTGTGTGTGTGTGTGTGTGTGTGTGTGTGTGTGTGTATTTGCGCTAATGGGGAGGGGTTGTCAAGGGAGGCAAGTCCCTTCTGGAATTCCACAGAGGAATCAACTCCTTGGCTTGTCCATGTCGCAGCAACCAATTACTGTGACTGTGAGTGTGTGCGCGGGTGGGGGAGTGGGGGGGTCCTGAAGGGGAGGTCTTGCCATAAAATGGAGGGGACTTCTCCTAATCATCGCCCTCTGGCCCTGCACAAAGGCAAAAAGAGACTGCTTGGACAATTTGAATTTGAATAGCATCTCTCCTCCTGCTCTCTTTTTCTGTCCCGCTTCCTCTTTCTCCGCCTCAGCCTCACACTGGATGACAAAAGTGGAGCCAACAAAGATAGCACACAAAGCAATCAGGCTAATAGCGCTAATAAGTTGAGTGTGGGGTCCTCGCTCTCAGTGTTGACACTTTCCACTGTTTCAGTGGCTAAACAGAGGCTCAAGTGTTTGGCAACCAGACGGCATAGTATTTTAATGGAGTGGCTACCCCTTGCCAGGTTGCCATGTGCTTAGTCTGTTTAATTGCTAAAATAAAAAAAATAAAACAACAACAACAACAAAATCAACTTAGAGGAGAGGTGGGGAGAAGATAATTAACTACTGAAGAAGCCCCAAGCAAAGGCTTTTGGGAAGGGAGCCATTAAGGTTTGAGGTTTAGTTTATTTTCACTTTTTTTTCTTTTATTTTTTTAAGAGGCTGGACAAAATCCTGCTTTCATCATGTTTCATTAATATAGAAGTTAGTGGCAACGTCTAAGGAGAAACCTTTTTTTTTTTATACTAATAGTGAAAAATTTAGCTAATTGGAACGCCAAAAAAAAAGAAACATTTCACAAAAAATATTAGAAATTTACGCTACGGTATATTTAACTTTGAGTTCTGGAGAATTTGCATGCTCAGAAGCTCAAAGCAAGACCTGAGCTAAATCCCTCACCTGTCTGCTCCTTGTGACCTGCAGACTTCACCCTGAAAACGACTACACATTCCTCTCTCTCAATAATAGCCTTTCTTCTCCTTTCCTGGTTCGGTCCTTCTCTTTTTTCTTTCTTTTAAATAGTCTGCTTGTTTGAACAAAGAAATATTTTAAGAGACTTGTAACTCTGGGTGCTGTGTGTGTGTTTGTGTGTGCCTTTGTGTGCGTGTGCGTATGCATGTCTACATTGGATGCGGCCATAGGGACGAACGCTTCAGTGCCCTCCCCTGTTATTAGGCCTGCTCTGTCATTACGGGATTAGAGTGTAGGGGTTTGGCTTCGCATGAATGTTTTTATGCATGTGTGTGTGTGTGTGTGTGTGTGTAAGTGTGCGCACACGCAAGCATTTATTTGCCAGTGTACGATCTTCTCCAAGCTTGTTTGTATTTCTACAGTTTTTCTCACACAGTCAGAGCACACAGAGAAAACAAATGTCACCGCCGTTTTTCCCCCCATGGTTTTTATGATAATCCCAGGTGCATTTGACCTCTACCATAAATAACACTTTACTAAAGCAATCCTTAGGTTACTCAAACAGTGACTTGCTAATTGAAAAGTCTTTGTAAGCAACAGGGGGTTGAAAAACATTCCCCTGCACACCGCACGTCACATTCATCACTGCACAGCAAGAAAACAGAGCACAGTTATAGAGATCGGTGAGCACAGGAGGAGCAAAGAGAGAGATTCAAATAAATAAATAAAAAGGGGAAAAAAGCTGAAGGAAGAGAGGAATTATGGAAAGAGCGGGAGAAGCAGGAGATACATGGAAAAGAAGGGAAAGTTAAGGGAGAAAAATAGAGAGCTGGTTGAGAAAAAAGACTGGAGACGAATCAGAAAAAGGAGAACGTGAGAAAAATGGACTGAAGCCTTGTGCTTATCTGTATCCTGACCCACTGATACCTCCTGCATCTGCACGCTTCAGCCTGACCGTGCGTGCGTTTTACAGCAGTAAATTTGCATATTCATTTGCCTGATTTCCTTTGGTTGGTTTGGTTGTGCCATACAGCCTTCCCCTCTCTCATTTAAAATTTCCAGGATTTGAAAGAGTAAACTGAAATGTGCAGAGGGCAAACCAGTGCACTTCATATGTTTAGAAAGGATCTCAGACTCTAACTGAGGTGTTTTTTTTTTCTTAACCAACTTGTCCTTCTGGTTTTATTTCCATCTATTTTTCTTTTGTCTCACTCAGGCCCTTTAGTCGTGCTGCCGTTTTAGCCTTCTAAGCTTTCAGGGGTTGTTTCCTTTATAAAATTACCTTACTCCTTTTAATTTGCTTTTCTCTGCCTCCGTCTTGTCCTTTATTACCTATATGAGTCTGCTTTGCAGAACAAACCTTATTTTGGGTGTGCTTAGTTTTCTGTCCATGTATCCGATGGCTTGAAGATGTTTAAATTGCATTCTTTAATACTGCAATGTGCTTGTATTATCTGGTATGTTATTTAAACTCACAGGAACATAGTGGACAGAGCATGGCAGATAGCCATATGCGCATACACGCACACGCACTGACACACATGAGCACACACAGTGACAGAGAGGGAGCAGTCGGGTTAGGTCGGGGTCATTCACTGCTTTTGCTCTGGCCCATTGACTCAGGATTGGTACTCCACTTTGGGCACAATACAGGACTTTGCCCCAAATACACACGCACACACATACTCCCCTGACACAGACACACAAACACACAGTTGTGCACACACACAAAACACAATGCCGGTCAGGTTAAACAATGCAGATGCAGCGAGAAAGGAGGGGTCTTGTAATGCTCGAACCATCCGCTGTCCCAACCACTGAATCAGACTGGAGAGGTGTGTCTGTTTGGGCTTTGCATATCTCTCTCTCTCTCTCCCTTTCTGTTCTGGTTCTTTCTTTTTTCATCTGTGCATCCCTCCCCTGCTTCCTCCTGCTCTGCCTTTGTGCTTCGCCGTGTTGTCATTTTCAGCAAGGCCAACTCTAATGACAAGCCAGCGCATCAAACACAAGGCTGAGTTGTAATAATAAATACCAGGCAGTGAACACATATCATTTTCACCTCACCAGCTTAACCTACCTGCATGGCTGTCAGTAACAGTTCCCAAAATCACACACTGTCACAGTATGAGTCACAGGAAGTCCTGCAGCTAGCGTGCACTGGCACATTTTCTGAGAAAACACTAAGCAGACCCTCAGCTGCTCACGTGCGACTACATCTGGTTACAAAGAGGGCTCTCAGCAAATGCTGCATTCATGATTTCGTGCATTAACACTATAAACACATAGAGAATAATGTAGACTGACTAAGAGAGAGGGATGAGATCATTTGTGGCCAAGGTTTTCAGTTGGATTTAACTCTATGCATGATAGTCAGTGTCCAGGACAGTTTTCACTGTGTGAACTGGATCATGTTAGATATAATTCATAAGGGGTTTGAGGTTCTTAGTGTTTGCCTGAATGTCGCAGAAATTCTTTAAAGAAGTATGGTAAAATCCTTGAGTTATAGTCTTACATTTTGCACCCAGGTCCTATTTAAAATTAGTCACCAAAAAAAAAAAAAAAAAGAAGGCTGCGAAGTCTTCCTTCAATGACCAGGCAGGGTGGAATATCACTCATCGGCTGCACCGTTTCATCATCTTTCACTATCTTGTAGAACAGCACAGCGGTTGAGATAATAACGGTGGCTGCATATTGTGCCTTGAGCGCCAGGTAGTAAAAGACTCGACATTTATAGTCTTCTTCCCAGTTCTCGCGAAGCTCCCTTCTTTGCCAGCAGAAACAAAAAAGTGGAAATTGGAGAGAAAAAAACGGCTTCTTGGGACAGCGCTCTGTCCATCATAACGTGTGTGTCATTTGTTGATGTTTTGTGTGTGAAACCCTCTGTGTGTGGCATACAGATAGGTCTAAGAAGTGCCGTCAAGTATTGACACAAAGCGAATCCTATTGAAGTGTACCGACCTCTGTTCCACTCAAGAGCTCCTCTTTTGTGACACCTAAATTTATTGCCCCCCTCTCAATTCAAGCATTCTGTTGGGTTGTATATCTTGTAGAGTTTTACAACACCTTACTGACGGTCTGTGGTATGTCTTATCAAGTGTGTGTATGTGTGTCACAGTGTCCCGTGGGAAGCAGAACTGTTTCGCAGTGAGACTTACCCTTGTTTAAAGGAAACACCTAATTGAGTACTAATTAGCCGAATGAGGAGCAACAGTAAAATGTCACACAATATCTCACCAATCACCTATCGGGAGTTTTGTCTGTCTTGTTTCTTCTGTAATACACGTGCATACACACACTCACTTGGACATAAAGTACTCCTTTGTCTAAATCAATTCAGTTAGCTCTGAGCTTGTCCTTCCTGTTGAGTTATTCACCCAGTTATCTGAGAACAGCTTTGGTCAAAGCCTCTTATCTGCTGCTTGGATCATTTTACAAGTTTTATGAGATTGTTGTAAAACAATTCGAAAGTTCGACTCATCTCTGTCAGCCTGTTCTTTTTCAATTTTTTTTTTTTTTGTCTGATTGTGTTGTTCTCTTTCTGCTTCCCATTTTTCAGAGACGTTGATGGACACAAAGTGGGCCACGACAGAATTAGCCTGGACTGCGCACCCTGAGACTGGGGTGAGTTTACGGGGCATTGTGTGCATTGTTTTGTCTCAATAATAATAAGCAATACCTCTATGGGAACATGGCAGAGAAAACAACTCAGCTGGCAAAATTTCCCCACCGTAATTTGGAAGATATGTCACACCCCACCAACATGCACACACACACACACACACACACACATGCACACACACACACACACACACACACACACACACACACACATTTAGGGAGCAAGAAAAGATCCACTGCAATCCAATTTACCTGATCCGTCCACTCATAGATGTTTCTTCCTCCTGCCTCAGGGCACTTGAAACATGCAAAAAGCTTTGGTTTTGTCATGAAGTACCCTTTAAACACTGATAAATTTCCCGGCACCCAAATCTACCTCACACAAAGTGCCCGGGACAGTCTCATCTTGCTTTCCCATGTGGTCTCCACAATGAGCCAAAAAGAGCCTTGACCTCTCCTCAGCTATACTTCAAAGACTGCCAGGACCCCTCCCTTGCCTTTGTGTGGTCCTTTGACTTGGCCCTTGTGCTTTGAAAGATGGGCCCCCATTTTTTATATTTTATTTTTGCCACAACATGCTTTCCGGAGGGTTCCTCCTCAGCTGTTCGAAGTCACCCACCCTCCTTATGCTCCTTTTCTCCTAGCCACTAAGCATTAAATGTGCCAGACACACTAGCCGCCTCAGCTGTAAACAATCAGGAGGACAAACCCTCCCACAGCCTGTCATGCCCTCTTTCTGCTTCCCCTTTCCTCTTGCCAGCCCCTCGTTCCCCCTACCACACACACACACACACACACACACACACACACCCCTTCATCTTGTTACACTACAACGCAGTAGTGATGCTCCCACCAGTTCCAGGCAGACATAGCTTAGGAACTAAAAAATGTCTCTCTGTTTCTTTCCCAACCAAACCTGCAACAGATGCTCCTTTTCAGTAGATGTACATACAGTGGCTACCCTTTTGCAATCCAGATTTCCCACATTACCTGCCAAAAGGGTGGAGATGAATTTCTCCTGTGCCCTTTTTTTGTGTTGCAGCAGAATGTGTCACAGACGGCGCTTGTCGTCCCTGAGTTATTTTTCCACCCTTTGTGCATGTGCGCGTTTTCCCTCCTTTTATTTTTGTCCTCCCTCCCTCACTTTCACTCTCTCTCCCCTGCTTTCACTCTCGCCCGCGCACTCGCACAAAATCAATCGTCCGTGTTGTCTTGTTTCTTTCTCTGCGCAGACTTCATTGTATATGTGCTTGTTTGCTTTTGCACTCTTGCGGTGGGAACGACGCAACCTGTTTTTGTTATATGTGATGAGTGTTTAAGAGGAACCGATGCAGTGGCCTAGAGGACAAACAAAGCAACATACTGAGCGAGCCTGCAGGGAATGGGAAAGCAGAGAGCAGAGAGAGAGAGAGACAGGGTTTCAGGAAAATCCAGAGAAATGTCCATGTGGCAAGAGACAGAGACTGTATGAGACAAGAAAATCAATTTCACAAAAATAACAAATATAACACACACACACATTCTCCCAGGGATGCTGTCCAACCAAGTATGACTCACATCATCTCTGTCTTTTTACACAGTGTTGCACAACACATACATATAAAGCTACAAATATAAAGCTACACAAAGAATGCATATCTAAGCACTGATAATTGTAAGGAAGTGTCTTCATGTACTACATCACTAGGTTGTTATGTTTTACATGTAACCTTTTCCATTCTTTCACTTCCGTTTTTGCACTTTGGTATGCACACATCTCAGTCTGTCTGCATCTGTCTTTATAGCCTGTAGCATCACTGTATGAAGCATGTATGTGTGTGTGTGTGTGTGTGTGTGTGTGTGTGTGTGTGTGTGTGTGTGTGCTTCTCAACACCAATTTTGTGATGCACTTGTGTTTTCACTTGGATTTCAAGGTTTCATTGCGTCTTCGTGTGATGTGTGAATATTTGTCAATAAATCATGCCATTTATGTTCCAAACCAGATGGGAGAATAAGGGGGAATTCCACTTTTTAGCTCCCCTCATACCTGGAATGATACCCACAGGGCTTTCCCTAAGCATACATTGACAACGATATATGAAGTTAGTGAGCCTGCAGAGATAATAAGTATTGTTAGTGTATGACTGTCTCCTTCACAGGACCCCCTTCCCAGCATAAAACATGTCATAAACAAGCTGGAATGCTCTTAAATTAGCCTTAGTGGGATTATTGAACCAGCTAAACAAACAAAGACTAAAAAAGCACTAATTGGTTGCACTGAGCTTGTTGGAACTTTCAGTATTTCAGCCAATGCCTAAAGCTCCAGTAATAATAATAGTTTATCTATGTTGGCATGATGGTTGCTAACAGTAAAAGTTTCAATTCAGCTAAGGTCGAGGAATGAAAAACATCAAAAAAGACAAAACAACAGCTTAAATGATGCTTTTCCCCTCTGCAGTCACAAGAAATACAGCTGTGCCAAAACACGGCAAAAATATAAGAACTGAGTATTGTCGTCTGAAGGTGAAAGTTAAAGCTTTGATTGGAAAGGACACAAAGAAAATAGAGAGGCTCGCCAATCTTGCATAACGATTCATCTTGTCGAAAATCAATGCCAAGAAACTTGACCCTTTTTCGCACAACATGCTTAATTCATTCAGGCTTGGTAAGCAGGCTCTTAGATTGTTTGCCCACTGGTGCATGTCTGAGGGGGGTTGACCCCTTTCTAAATGCACACATACACAAACAGACACACACCTATACATATATACTCTCAAGCAAACACACAGAGCAAGCACAAACTTGGCCAGACAGGCTCGCGCAAGCAAATTTATACAAACGCATACAACTCACACCCACAAACACTTGGCTGCATTGCTCTGTTGCGTAGGGTGATTTATTACACTAAACTAAATACCCATTGACACTTCATGCTTTTAGCCATCCCATTGACCTGGCTGGCGATTATCGATTCCCTCTGGTCGCTTCCTCCTTCTCTCTTGCTCTTGCGGGGCCATCATTTTAATGCCACAGCCAAACTACACCCATTCTTCCTCTCTCTCCCTCATGGCCTCTACGGTCTTGGATGAATAGCCTTGTCTCCACCACATCCATATCGCAGCCTTAATTAAGATGCTTCGAGCTCAGATGGAAACGACTGGCTCTGAAGAGGAAAAGTGGTATCTATTTACCAGAGTTTTGAGAGAGACAAATGCTTTAAAGCAAACTTCAGCGCCAAGAACATAACCATAGAGATTAAATTTTGTTATAGCTATCCCATGCAAAATGCATATACAAAGCATTTCAGTCTTTTGGAATGGCAGGAAATAGATTTAGATTTGGGTAGCAAGTTACATTATGTTTTTGGTGTAAAGTTTGTCTTTTAAAGCTTGTCTAGTTTTATTTTTCTCCTCATTCTGTCTACATTAAATGCTCTAAAGCAGTTAATGTGCGCATAAGACTTTTAACTACTGTTGTATTTAAAAGTGTCTAAAAATACTTTGACTCAAATGTTTGTCTGATAAAAGAAAGGGGAGCAGATCCCTCAGTGTGCGCACACACGCGCGCGCACACACACACACACACACACACACACACACACACACACACACACACACCTAAGATATATTATACACACAGGAATTGCTGTTTGAAGTGAAATGATTTAATCGTGGTGTCCTCATTCGAGATTGAAAAAAAAAAAAACACATAACATTACCATGTCTCATAGCGAAGCTTTTACAGTCTGGTTTGCTTGCACTCATTTAATGAAGCTGGTAATCAAAGTTTAGAAAATTTAATCCCATTTTATCCTGAGTAATTCACCCCCTGGGTACTGTAGTAGCATTGAAAGATGTAGAGTGTAAAAACAGAAAAGCATGAAGGTTAACTGGCGCCTTTTCCCCGCTTTTATTAGAGGACGTTGCAGTCATTGCTCGGTAATTGAAGCGTAATTGGTTGTGAAGCAATGTGGCTGGTTCTTCCAAACAGATATGAGGTAAACATGCTTTGGTGGCTCTGCGGCGAGGAGGTGACAGGTTGCCGTAATTGTGATGAATTTGCAGTCCCTGTGCCTGGCTTTTCGCCACACTAATCAGGAATGAAAGGTGCATCATGGCAAAAGCAAGGGAATGGAAGTAAAAAAATATAGCTTAAAAAAAAAAAACAACTCCACTTCCCGTTCCCTCACGACTTGTGTCCTGGTACTTTAATCATTTCCTTTTTTATGCCATCTGATTTAATTAAGCTCATCAAGGTTTGATGCTAAATGTGAAGTAAGTAATCATTATCTAGCAGACATTTACAGCTGCTATTTTTTCATGTTCTTCATCTGATTTCTTTTCAGTGGGAAGAGGTCAGTGGTTACGATGATGCCATGAATCCAATCCGGACGTACCAAGTCTGCAATGTGCGTGAGCTCAACCAAAATAACTGGCTACGCAGCGACTTCATCCCACGAAAAGATGTACTGCGTGTATACGTGGAGATGAAATTCACAGTACGTGACTGCAACAGCATTCCCAACATCCCAGGTTCCTGCAAAGAAACATTTAATCTCTTCTACTATGAGTCTGACTCAGATTCAGCCACAGCTACCAGCCCTTTCTGGATGGAGAACCCATACGTGAAGGTGGACACCATTGCCCCAGATGAGAGCTTTTCCATGCTCGAATCTGGACGGGTAAACACAAAAGTCAGAAGTTTTGGCCCGCTGTCCAAAGCTGGGTTTTACTTGGCCTTCCAGGACCTTGGTGCTTGCATGTCACTCATCTCAGTGAGAGTGTTTTATAAGAAGTGCTCCACCACAATCGCCAACTTTGCTGTATTCCCTGAAACAGCAACAGGGGCTGAAGCAACATCACTGGTCATTGCACCAGGAACTTGTGTCCCCAATGCCTTGGAGGTGTCTGTGCCACTGAAGCTTTATTGCAACGGAGATGGGGAGTGGATGGTTCCTGTAGGAGCCTGTACCTGCATGGCTGGTTTTGAACCAGCCATGAAAGAGACCCAATGTCAAGGTGAGTGTTTTCACAACAGATGGTTTAGGTCAGTTTAGGACTTGTTCTGGTGGATTAAGTGGATTAGACATTCTTCAACAGGGTACTCAAGGTTCAATCCCTCTACAGAATAGTGTGATATTCTATCTTATGTTACAGTCCTCAGATTTCTGGATGCAGTTTGGGGAGAGGGTGTTCTTATGATGATCAGCTGAGAAAACCTTCACATTTCCATTCTATGATATTGCATGATATTATGATTTCTCTATGCAAATAAATGTGCAATAAGTGGTCCCAATCCTCCTAAAGGAAACTTGACTGTTGTGGAAAAACACTGATTGCTGGCGAGATTAATTCTTCATTGTTGTGGCTACAGGCTCTTATGCCGGATTTTTCAGTCGCCACATTGTTATGAATTATTTATTTTGCCTTGTTTTCTTTGACATGTTAATCCAGTGATTACAAGCTATAAAAGTACAGACTAGCAGGGCTGTGCACTCCTATGACCTCGGTTTTTGCCTTGAGGGTGGTTGCAAAATAAATGTGCAATATGTTGTCTCTTTATGAAAGCGAGTGGCTAATGGCTTCAGGTCTGATGGAAAACACGACAGGTTCACAGAGGTGAAAGAGAAAGGTAAATTTAAACAGCAAGGTCTCGGCTGAAATGGAGTGCAGGCGACAGCATGAGAATAATGAAGGATAAATGGAAAATTTGTGCTTGTGTGTACGGGGTGTGTAAAATTAGGCTTGGGTGTGCAGGTCAGATGAAGACTGCAGAAAGTGTGTGAAGAGCGAAAGAGGGATCTGGTGAGGTAATTGATCAGATGACTGCGAGGTGCCTGTGCACGTTCGCCTGGCGTTGGGTTTGCGTGTCATAATTTGGGTTCAAAAGCTCCTTCTTCTAATAGAAGAAAGAGTTGAGGCTGCATAGGCCGTATATTTAGTATCCATCCCACTGATCCAGCAAAGAGTGGGTGGATACTGAATATGTGCTCACCTTTATAAGGAGAGTGCTTGTGTGAGACAAAGAGAGAGCATAGTACATCTGAAGCGGGTGTGGTTAAAAACTCATTTGTTTGTTTCTGGCACCTCAAGGTTGAAGTTCTGGCGACTGGCCCCTGATAAAATGCTCTCTAATCACAAGAAACCACACGAGATAAATCTCGCTTTCTTGCTCTTGTTCTTTTTTTTTTTTTTTTTTTTAAATCACCTCTCATTAGGTCCTCTCTCCTTTTCCTTCCTCTTCTTCTATATTATTCCATATTCATTTCTCATCATCCTTTCACCGTGACTCCTCCCTTTCTCTGCTTTTCTGTCCTCATTCCAACATACAGTATCTCTTCCCGCTCTCCATTTCTCTCTGCGCTGAGTCTTACTTCTCCAATTCCATCCTAATCTGAAGGCCGTTGTGCTCATTAATAAGCAACTAGAGTTACAGTAAAGATGTCAGTATTAATATTAATCGATTGAGCCTTTTTTTTTTTGCCTTTCCACTCATTAGCTGCACATTTTCTACCCCCAATATTCTTTACTTTTTCATGCCTCAGACTTTCCAATTTCAGCATACATTTTAATCAGTTCCTTAAGCTCTATGTTCTGCATGAGAGGATAAGACACAGGGGAGTGAGGACGAGGGGAGGTGGGGGTCCTACAGGATTAGCATTTTCTATGCCTCCACCTCTTCCACCTCTCCCTCCCTTTTCACTCTACCCCCTTGTCTCTCTTTCTTCCTCATTCTTTAATGGTTCCTCTAAGGGAAAATGGATAAAAGGAACAGGATGACCCCTTTACTCACTGGAAGTGATTGATCAGCACTTTCAGCCTTTTGGTGTGAAAAAAAATGGCTTCCTTTAACGGGAATGCTTCTTCAACATCTTTGCTTAGTCTAACATTTAAAAAAACAAAAACAAAACAAAAACAAAAAAACAATATTTTCATGCCTTGTGAGTTGAAAAATGTCTTGCAGTTTACTTTGTGTTAGGTGAGAAAATGTGAGCTACCACATTTACAGAAGCTGTCCTGACACCTAAATTCAAGGTCATTTCTTATCTGTTTATCAGACAGTACTTCCTGTTAGCCACTGGTGTGGATGACTCTGACAAATTGGTGGGAGAACAAATACACTCAGTGCTAATGTACACGCTGCAGCCAGCTGGTGGTTTTGTGCTAATATTGAACTTTCAAAAGCGGGAAAACAGCAGGGGCAGTAAGTGTTCTGCTGTAAATTTGACCTCCAACCTTGGCTGTTTGCAACAGGGAGCATAAATCCAACATGGAATCTGTGGCGATAATTATCATTCAGGGGGACAAACATTGCAGTTTGTCCTTGACACTGACGAGCTAATGCACCAGTGGGTCAGCTAATCAACTGGCCCTTATAAACTTTGCCTCTCTTACCTGCTCCTGTCTTTTTTTTCTCCTTTCTTTCTTTTTTTTTTTTTATTAGGCATGGCGGCAAACTCATTCATCGTTTAACAAGACAGTTTGTGAAAGATATGGAGCCTGCCAAAGTGTTCTGAATCACAATGTTGCTGTTACCGTTTCCCTGCACGTCTGTAACTTATCACCTGAGTTATAAATGTCCAAAGAGTTGCTATAAATGGAGATATGGCATTTTCAAATGCTAGCAGTGCTTTCATGTGACTAAGTTGCATTCAGGAACCAGTGTTGGTAAAGTTATGTTGAGAGAAGTTTTCTGTGCAGAAGTAATCTCAGTTAAAATGCAGATGCTTTAAAGAAAAAGGTTTTCACATGTTTATTTTTGCATGAGTGCCTTTCTGATTCCCTTTGTGTATGTTTAATATACTTCATAAAAGATTTAATTCAGTTTAAAGCAGTTATTGTTTTGTCCAAAAGAGGCACGTATGTAACTTGGGCCAAATGTCCTGTGTGAGATGTGCTTGTTAAACAGATGTGCAGCACCAAATTAATGTTAAACAGCATTTTTTTTTAGCACTAAAATGATTTCAAATGTAAGCCATTGGCATGGATTCCTGAAAGTAAATTTAGTGTTTTCTTTCCAGAGTGAAAGTAGGGCACTTCCTAGTATGAATGTGGCAGCAACTGCTAGTGAAACGATTATACAGAATTCAGGTGGAAACCAATGCTTAAATTTGAAACGACTAAAAATCAGTGTTATAAAGAGTTGTAAATGCTTTCTTCATCATTCTCTCTTTTGCCATCAGCTTGCAGCCCTGGCACCTTTAAGTCCAAACAGGGGGACAGTTTGTGCTTGCCCTGCCCAGCCAACAGCCGCGCCAGCTCAGGAGCAGCCAGTGTTTGCTCCTGTCGAAACGGTTATTACCGCTCAGACGCAGATTCTCCCGACTCCCCCTGCACTAGTGAGTAATGCTTCTTTCAGCTGTCTGTACACCATGAGCATGTTTTAGAGACACAGTAATAACGTTAAATGCTGATAACCATGCATCTACTCTACTTTTCACCCCTCAATATCAGAACCGGGTCAAATGTGTCGCTAGTCATAAAGTAAAATTATTGTGTCTTAAACATTCTCCCTAATGCCCCTCTTTGAATATTGCCCTCAACTGCTGATAACACAACTTTTAGGACAGCGCTTCTACCACACAGGCAGCAAAGAAGTCTGCTTACTTTCCCAGCGTTATCCAAAACTTTATCATCCAGTCCCTCCTTTTCCTGCCAATCTGTGATATCCCTGCTCACTTCTCTCTGCCCCACTATAGCCAGAAAGTGAAACCTTTTTTTTTGTTTTTTTTTAGTACTGTTGGCTCTATTAAGAGCAAACACGCACACGGAGGGATGAATTTATTCAAAAGTGAAGAGAGAAGATCCTTTTTTCTGTTGCTGGGGTGTGGGGCTGATTCTCCCACAGTGCAGTGAGAAATAAGGCTCCAGTAATTGGATAAGAATTGCCAAGACTCTGCCAATAGTTTGTCTTGCTCGTTGCCCCC
This sequence comes from Pterophyllum scalare, assembly GCA_024447675.2. Taxonomy (NCBI): domain Eukaryota; kingdom Metazoa; phylum Chordata; class Actinopteri; order Cichliformes; family Cichlidae; genus Pterophyllum; species Pterophyllum scalare. The sequence continues at coordinate 64,839 of JAMQGT020004467.1, forward strand.
AGCACTTTGTGCGCACACATGCACACACACACACACACACACACACACAGTGGAAATAAGCATGCAATTCAAATTTGAACTCCTGTCCTCTTTTTTCTGAAGAACTGCTGGAACAGTCTCTTGTTAAAGTGGAAGAAAAAAATGTTCTAGTTAATGCATAAGACATGGACTAATACCACAGCACAATGTTGATAGCAGTTATGGAATAATGAATGTATGTGTGTGTAATGATATATAAACTGTGCTTTCCAATATAAATCTTTTGTCTATTGTCCTGATGTCTCTGTGCGGTCCCTAGATAAATTTCTTTACACCTATTGTGCACGGAGATTGAATGCATTCTCGTTCCAACCTATTTTCCTCATCTCATCCATGGTTTACCTTCCATTTGCAGCTGTTCCATCTGCCCCACGCAGTGTCATCTCCAGTGTCAACGAAACCTCACTTGTGCTAGAATGGAGTGAACCACGTGACTTGGGCGGCCGCGAAGACATCCTCTATAACGTCATCTGTAAGAAGTGTCTCCCTGAGCGGGGAATGTGTTCGCGATGTGATGACAACGTAGACATCTCGCCACGCCACCTGGGCTTGACCCAACGACGTGTAGCAGTCCGTAACCTACAAGCCCACACACAGTACAGCTTTGAGATCCAGGCAGTCAATGGCGTTTCCAATAAGAGCCCCTATGCACCCCAGTTCTCTGCTGTGAACATCACCACAAATCAGGCCGGTACGTGCAACTGTAGCATTGTGGCTAACTGGCAAAGATCGGTATTGATGTTGCGTGCAATGCCAACTTTCAAAGGCTGGAAAAAGACACAAAAGAATGTCAAAGAATACACCGTGTGCCTAAGAAGCAGAGATCAATTTCTTGTATGCATGTAGGAGTATGTTACATATTTTTCCTTTGAACAGGGATTGAGAAGGAAAGCATTCTTCTGAATGAGCTTAGAAATGGACCTTTTTCACACGCCCACAGCATGCTCTGTACTAACACCACTGCAAATAGCAATAGCGAGGCAGTGTGTATTCAAAGTGTGGAACCTTTAGTATTCTAGCTGCCCACTGGTTCCAACCCACCGATCCTTCGGCTCACAGCAAAAACGGTAACTAGGCCAATGTAGCAATTGGTGCTGAGATGATTTTTTTTTTTAAAATCCATCTGGTATTTAAACAGAATAATGGAAGATACTATTGATAAGCTATGTGATGACATTAAATTAATAAATGTAGGTAGACTGTCTCTTTTGATCATTTTTGTGGTTACCTAGGGAATCTGCTTATGTTTCATTGATGTACTATTGATTGATTGATTACTCACCCCAGTTTTTCCAGTGCCACTGAGCTTTCTCTACACTTTTTTTTTTACTCACGAGTTGATCTCTTGCTACTTATTCGGCTGGCCTAGTCAACATTATTATTATTCCTTACTCCTCCCCCATCCCTTTTCCTTCTTTCCATGGCCTTGTCCTCCTCAACTTTAACCTTGTGTGCCTACTCCCAAAAGATTCTTTAGGAATGCCTTCTCTTTGTGGGTCTGAAACCCAAAGGCTCCACCAGCCCCATATGAGGGCCTCATTGTTTCATTGGGGGGGTTGGCACTGGGCTGACAGGGACTACTGCCCACCCTTGGGTGCTTGGGGTCAGGTGGGTGCGGAGAGAGCAGTGAAGAGAAAGAACAGGGCAAGAGAGCATCAACTGTGATCAGATTATCCATTTGCGTAGTCCCAGGACCATCCCTGCATGTGCAGTCACCTTTTAAGAATCAAAATAAATACTGGGGCGGTGATAAGCCCCTGGGGCCACCTCCATGGTTACTTCAATGTCTCCTCCTGTAGGAGGGCCCCTAATCCCTTGGCTAGAGTAACCAGGGGATCTGCCTAGGAAGTATTGTCTTCTGAGGGAGTAAGAGAGACAAGGAGAAATGGAATGGATGGGACTTACAAGGAAAGGAAAGACTCTGGAAAGGGGAGGTGCAGACACCAGAAAGAAAGGGAAAGAAACAGAAGGTTGTCTGGTCTCCAAGACAGGCAGCGGGGTTAGAAAGGAAACGCAATGAGGAAAGAAAGAATGAAAGAATGTAAAAATGGGATGTAAAAGTTTCTAATAAAACCGGTGGTGTGAGGGAAATGAGACACACCGATCCAGGGATTTTCTAAAGTGGATGCAGTACAGTATCGAATAATATTACTGTATTGCATTCACTTCACCGTCCTTTCTGACTAAAAGTGACTATCAACACATCTCTCTTAGTTGGGTGGGACATATTGTGAAGAAGTTGTAAAGCACCACAACTTGGCCTGGAGAGAGAGAGTGGATGAAGGGCTGTAGCAATGAAAAAGAAGACAAGAGTTGGAAAGGCCACTGAAAAAGCAAGAAAATTATTTATTTATTTTTAAGGAAAGGTACCATAGATAGACAGTGCAAGTTATAAAATACATGGAAAGGGGTGGACTGAGAGGAGGAGGGGATAACGACAAGTATACACTTGCAAAGAGTGATTCTTTCACAGCACATAATGGAAATGATTTATTCTACTTTTAATAAGAGGTAAAAAAGGAAAGCATGGTTCCTCTCAAACATTTCCACTAGACTGAAGTAACAGTGTAGCACAGTAGTGAAGCAAGTAACCAGTTACATATGCACAAAAATCTGTATGTGTCGTTGTTCTTTAGCTTGCCTACAGTTAATGTATGACAACAGGAAGTGCATGGACCTTATCCATCACTTCTGAGGTTTGTTTCTGTTGCTACAGGAGAATTAGACATAGCATTTCCTTCAACTAGGACTCTGGGAGGGAGAATTTGAGCGTTAGTGGGGAATGGCTCTGCATACTAACTACTGGCCAAAGCTTTTCACAAAGCTCACAGCTAAGACTGCATTCGGGCTTCTGTGGATAGACAAAGGGCACAGAACTTCAAAAGACGTAACACGAAAAACAATAAATAAAGCGGATTCCCCTTTTATTTATTTTCCTGTGTAGCTCCCTCAGCAGTACCTACAGTCCACCTGATGGCGGCCACAGCGAGCACCATGAGCCTGTCCTGGCTGCCTCCAGAGAAACCCAACGGAATCATTCTGGATTATGAGATTAAGTACCATGAGAAGGTAAGCACCAATGTTAGCGAACGCCTGTAATTCAATCCAATTTCAATGACTAGCATGGTTTCTGTGCCATCTGTGTTTCTGTAAATGTGGAAAACAATGGGTCTGCTGATAAACACATGTTGGCTGTGAGGCTTCCTTTTCTTCTTATTCCACTCTTTCCATCTCGTTCTCTCCTCCCAATTCCTACCCATATTTCAGCGGTACTCTTCCCTTTTCTGACACCCCCCCCCCCCCAATCTTCTCTGAGTCTGTGCCTCAAAGTTAGGAAAGTTAAGAGTTTTCCTTGGGGAAAGAACACAGGCACTCAGTATACTGCACATTGCCTTCCAATGTCAGATTAACATACAAACTATGATAAGGCTCTCCTTTTTTTTCTCTCTCTCTTTTTTTCTTGTCTTATTTTTTTATTTATCTATTTGTCAGTTTTTCCTCTGTCCGGATGGTTGAATTGGTAAACTAATTCAAGAGGATCAGAGAAGGGATAATGATGACCAGAGTTTTTTTGGGGGGGGAATTGTTTAATCACTGTATTTTTGTGTGCAGGATCAGGGTGAGGCCATTGCCCATACCATGACTGCTCAACGAAGCAACGCCCGCATTGAAGGTCTTAAGGCTGGTACGCCTTATGTGGTCCAGGTCCGTGCCCGAACAGTGGCTGGTTACGGACGTTACAGCAGTCCAGCCGACTTCAGTACCAACCTGCAAAGTATGTTATTCCCGTGCCTGCCTCATTACCCAGGGATATATTGGGATATGTGTAGCTTAAAAGCAATGCCTGTAAAATAGTGCCGTGCAAAGCTTATGGATGTAATGGAGTTTCAAAGGCTTATGGTGTTAGAATCCAATATGCCTAAAAAAAACCCTGAAAGTCTCGTAGATAAACTGACTTATGATTTGATGAAAATCTGCCCCTATCATATAGGCATCGCTGTGAAGTCTTTTAAAAAAGGATTTCTTCTCCATTCAGCTTAATAAAGCCTGAGGAACGCAGGCTTGGATACGCATGTGTTTATTTAGATTGCAGCTAGTTTGATTAATGTTTGCAACAACTAACTAACTAACTAAGCCCTTTCTCTCTTTGACCCTTAAAGCTGACCCTCCAAAGTCCTTGCAGGAGCAGCTGCCACTCATTGTTGGATCAGCCACCGCCACCTTAGTCTTCATCATTGCAGTTGTGGTCATCGCTATTGTCTGCCTCAGGTGAGAATCTCGCTACTAAAACAGCAAGGCTTACAGAAACATTTGTGCCAAATGTTTTTGCTTCAAGTTGAAAAAACACTGAGATAGCTTCAAATGTCAGCTTTGTTTGCTTGTCCTCCAAACCGCCCCAGAACAGTCTCAGCGGATTGCTTTGCCACCTGTGAGCCCACTGAATGCCAGATTAGCCTTCTGAATCTGTGAATAGTAAACAGCTTTGGCCAAAATGCTACTTTGCTCAGTGGAAACAGCATGGTGGAGCAGCTGTTGGGCCTGATAGGCCTGCCCTCACGGCCCAGCACTCAGAATCAACTGTGCGGTTGCCCGACCACAAAGAACCCAGATGCGCCCCTGTCTGCTGAGCCCAATTGACTGGGAAGATGCGAGTGGCTGCTCGTACCTTTCAAAAAGTCTGACACTACATCAGCTGGGTCTAACCACACTTTATCCTTATGCCATTCATTTGTCAAGCAGAAAATGCTGTGCAAGGGGGTCTATATGTGTGTGAGGTTGGCACCCACTGGTGACTGGTGCCCACTTGGGTGCTCTCCACAGGCCAGTTCAGGCAGCTGCTGACAAGCGTGGGCATCGGTCATGCTAGACTGAATAATAATCTCCCTGGATCCCCCTTCTTTTCTTTCTCCCTCCTGCCTCTTCGCTCTCTCTAATTTTCACACCGCTACATTGTGTCTCTCTCAGGGTCTTGGCTTAGCCACCGCTCTGACTGCTACAGAAGAAGGAGAAAATAGAAATAATACAAAATACACAGCTACGGCATATACCAGAATAAAATTAGAATTTAAAATAAGATGCAAATCACCATCGGGTATTTTTTGCCCCGGTTACTGGTTAGACAACAAAGGAAGCGCATTAACATGTCATTTCAACAACCCAGCCCCGTATCCAACCCCACAACCCAACCCCACTGGTGTGAAAGGGACAGATACAGGAGTTTGAGGATACAGAAACCGAGAGACATAAGAGTAAATAAATTAATAAAAATGGAAAAAGAGATTGACAACCAGAGAGCGAGATCCATAAGGAGAAAATACGATTCAGATTGAATTGAAATTCGCAGTGTGATGTGGGGCGAGGAAGGCGAGACAGCTGAGCTTGCTGTTTGAGTCTGCTTTTGTCTCGGTTGCTCATTTTGGGGGGTACCGAGAGTGAATGGCTTTCACTTGCTGCTTCAAACAATGGTATGATATCCTTTTGTTTACACTTGCGCTACACTCCCCGCGTATGAATCATTTTACCACTAGGCATTAATACAATCTTTATCAGTCTATCCCTTGCTTCCAGTGCAAAATGACTACATATATTTGCCAAGCCACATCATAGTGTGACTACATCTCACGCTGCAACTAGGCATTATTAGGCATCTGTTTTCTCCTCATGCCTTTGTTCCTCGTTAGAATTTGTGCCCCACTGTTTGGAGACCACGTGACTCAGTTTGTGTTTTTATCTTTCCCAACAGAAAGCAGAGAAATGGTTCAGAGTCTGAGTACACAGAGAAACTGCAGCAGTACAGTAAGTCTCTTTGCTAAGATCACTTCCCCGTTCCAACAGCACCATATCAGTGTTTCGTGCTTTTATCAAAAATGATTAGATAAATATTATATTACATATTTATTGCTCAGATTTCATTTGGCAACGTAGATTCACTTTCCTGTTCTTGCCACTGAATCCCCGATAGTAACGCCGGGAATGAAAGTCTACATTGATCCCTTCACCTATGAAGACCCCAACGAGGCAGTGCGCGAGTTTGCCAAGGAGATCGATGTGTCCTGCGTGAAGATCGAGGAGGTCATTGGCGCAGGTAACCCACCAAAGCTCCTGAGCTACAGGGGGAAGACTGCTAGTCACCTCCAGGCCATACCATTAGAGGACTTCACACCAAGCGGTACTTTCACTCAATTCATCGCTAGCCCTATTCTTGCTCGCCTCCCTACCGAACTCGTCACCTCTTAGGAACGTCTTTTAAAAAATTTTTTTTTAGTCTTCCAGATGTCGAGCACTTTCCTGTGTTTAAAGCATTACTAGCTGTGTTTTCTTTAAGTTAGCGTGACTCACAGTTGTAGCACCCGTACGTTTACCACGCCATGTGCGTTTCGAGTAGTTTTAATACCTTTTGTATGGTAGATTATTGTCTCACCCATGTCCTAAAAAAAATTAAATCAATCCTGGAGTTGGAGCAGTTCAGTATATCGCAATTGATTTTGTTCAAGTGCAACATAGGAGTCATCACTAACTGATTAAAAATCTTAGTAACGGAATCAAATTTTGGACAATGCGAGACCGCAGCCCCATACAGACAAGATTTATTTCTCTAGAGGAGATTTTAATCCTGCTTGAGTGCGTGAATGTGCGAGTCTTCTCATATCTTTTCCAGCATAAATTCCATGCCTGATTATTTTTTCGCATCTTTGCACACTGGTTGACCCTTAGTGTGTATAGATAAACACTTCTTTCATACCCTATTGCACTACTCTGCACATCAAAGCTAAACCCGGAATTTAAGAAGAAGGGACCCTGGAAAGGGTGTGAAAATGTGCGGTAACTGTCGTAGCTCACCGTGTTGATGCTGGTTCTGTAAAACACAAAGATAAAATTTTAAACGTGTGTATATGATGAAATGTAGAGAGATTTACTGGCCAGTGAAAGCCTTAATCAGTATTGTGTGAACTTGCAAGGGCTTGAATGTAATGGATATGTACTTTGGAGGACTTAAAGTCCAGCTCTTTCGCACTAAGTGGGTTTGTGTGTGGAAGCTTGGGGAATTCCTGTCTCCAAGGGCCATGGCTAATATTTATCTGTTGTACTCCTCTACAGATTTAAATCTGTCTGGATGGGGCGTAAGATATTAAATTGTTCCAAGTCCAGGATTGGCTGTCTGGGACCCTGCCCACTTTTTAATATCCGGAGAACCTCTTAATTAAAAAGAGGATTTTTACTGGATCATTATGTTTGACCTTTTTTTCCTGGTACTCACACCTTTTCCAATGTGTGGTTGTATTCCCTTAGAAACCCTCCCTTACATGATGTTGTAGAAAGTGAAATATTTTATGTATTTGATATATTTGACAGTTATATCTCTGCCTGAAAGCTACAGGACTGTGCCATGTGAGGTTGAGATATTTTAGCATATGTTTCTGAGCCAAAATGGAGGACGTTGTGATGGCAGAGATGGGAATCCCTTACCACTGCTTCTGCTACTACCATTACTACTACTACTACTACTACTACTACTACAACAGCTCTTCTACTGCTGAAGCTACTTCTTGAAACCCTCGCTCCCCAGCATTCGCCTTTAAAGTGACAATCCGTCAACCCCTGTCTTCCCTTTCCCCTTCCTCTCCTCTACCCCTTCCTCAATCATCCCTCCATCCCCTCAACCCTGGCCCTCCCTTCCCCAACTTCCCCCACTTTGTCACCTTTGCACCCGTGTTGACACATATCACTTTCATCACCTAATTTTTCCTGGCTTCTTGCACACGCTTGGTGTAGAGTGTAAACATAAAGCATCCACAACCCCCAAAACCCCCAAGCTTCTTTCTCCACCCATCTCTTCCTCCTGTGCTCACTTCTCCAGCCACTCCGAAGCTTAGCACCATCCCCCGATCCTTGACCCTTTTTCCTTTATTGCCCTGATAACGTCACTCAACTTCACCCTAAAATTGTTATGCCTTTTTTTCAGTTCTATATCGTTTCACATTCCGCCATTATGCCTCTCACTCACCATGTTTTTTTTCTTTTAATCTGTAAGTTACTAGTATAAAGTCACTGTATGCTTCCCCCTTACATCACAATCCCTTAAGACTGGCCTAGAGTTCTGGCTTCTCTTGCAGTTCCCCCTGTGCCACCCCGCCCCCAGCTACCCTTCCCTGGCTCCTTGGGTCTAACCAGTTAACTGTCCCTTCTTCCCTCTTTTCCCCCCACTCTCCTCCACTCTTCCATCATGCCTCTCTCCCCTCCCTCTCTTTCTCTCTGTCTGTCCATCTCTCTTCTTCTGCTGTTTTTCTGGCTGTCTCACCTGGGCTCTCACAGGAGAGTTTGGGGAGGTGTGTCGCGGTCGCCTAAAGTTGCCTGGGCGCCGGGAGATCATCGTAGCCATCAAGACTCTCAAGGTGGGCTACACTGACCGCCAGAGGCGAGACTTCCTATCTGAAGCTTCTATCATGGGTCAGTTCGACCACCCCAACATTATCCGTCTGGAAGGTGTGGTCACCAAAAGTCGTCCGGTGATGATTGTGACTGAGTTTATGGAGAATGGTGCGCTGGATTCTTTTCTAAGGGTAAGACATACCAGAATAGCTCTAAAATTTGGTACTCTATATAAAATGTGATTTTATGAGTAATGTAATACTACCCTGTAAATAAGCCAATCCAAATCTGCTAGATTTTTGTATGTAGCTCTCTCCACTGGCTTTGGAGCCTTTAAAGGTTTTCTTAAGTGCAGCTGCAGAGCCCACTATGCCGACTATCTTACAAATCCTGTATTCTGGCAGTTGGTGACATTTACAGAGCTCAGTCTCCAATGAATCTCTGCCTCAAAGTCACATCTGTCTGCCAGAGAAAAGGGGATGATACAATGAGATAATAGAGTGGAAGAATATAGCATGGGCAGGTAGAAAAGAGAAAGACGTTGCATTGTGAAATGACAGGAGATTAAAGATAAATATGGAAAAAAGTAGAAGACACTGAAAATAGAAAGACAGGTCAAACGATAAAGGTAAACAAGAGGCATACATACTGTTTATTCCTTTGAACGTGCATCCTTGATCTGCAATGCAATTCATCCACGTCACTCTCTCTTTCTTTGCTAGCTCAATGATGGGCAATTCACGGTGATCCAGCTGGTTGGCATGCTCCGTGGGATTGCAGCAGGCATGAAGTACCTGTCAGACATGAACTACGTGCACAGAGACTTGGCTGCCCGTAACATCTTGGTTAACAGTAATCTGGTGTGTAAGGTATCTGACTTCGGCCTATCTCGTTTCCTCGAGGATGACCCTACAGATCCAACCTACACCAGCTCACTGGTGAGTTAGTGTATATATATTACATGGGCATGTGTTTTTGTATATGTGTACATGTTTAAAATCAGACGGTGTTTAAATAAGTTAGGTATATTGTTTCAACATCAATCCATTATGGTTCATTTTCATTTTTTTAATCACCTTATACAATATCTGCCCAGTCTATTCCCACAAGATTAAACCTTTAGGGTTGCAAAAGAGTTTTTTTTTCTTGTCATTGTGGCATAGAGGGTATGGAAGGGTAGATTAAAGGGTATGGAATATGCAGCTGGATGCATGAAAGAATATATAAAGTTTAAAACTGGCAAAAGTACCTCCAAGGGCATGCAGTTGTTACACCTCACCTATATGGGTTGCAGTCTGTTTGTCATTAGTTTTAGTTTTCCAGAAATGTTACAAAATCCTTTGCTGTCAAACTGGCAAAGGATTTTGCCAAAGTGGCAAAGCAGTTTAAGATTTATGTCTGAAAGGGTATACTGGGGATAACTGACTTATAAATATGAACTCTGGTATAAAGATAGCTGAGTTAGTGTCTTTAGTTATCAGACTTTTTAACAGTCGAGCAGCTCGCTCTCTTTTCTTTGCTACTCAACTATGATTTGGGATGATTTAAAAGTCATTAACGATCCATACACCCTGTAAAATAAAGCAAAAGAAAAAGAAAATGCACAGAACAATGTCAGGAAGGCAGGATGGCAGGAAGCAGTTGAGTTAAAATTTTTACTGACTCTAAGACACAGTGCTAGCACGGGACAGCAATTGTCTATTATAACGTTACATGAAAAGGATTTACATTTAAGGCCCTTAAAGTTTCACCTGTTTGCATGTTTCATTTCTCTGTAAACGTGTGTTTAACCTTGTGTGAATGCGGTGTTTGGGTTCTATGGCATGCACCCATCTGTTGTGCATCAACGTTTCCCTTAGACTGTTTTCTCACCCTCTCTTTCCCTCTTGTATGTGTGTGACTCTGTGTTTGTGCTCCATCTCTCCAGTATTTCATGCTCACCTACTCATTCGCATATCCACAGGGAGGGAAGATCCCCATTCGCTGGACGGCTCCGGAGGCAATCGCCTACAGGAAGTTCACCTCTGCCAGTGATGTTTGGAGCTACGGCATTGTCATGTGGGAAGTAATGTCGTATGGCGAGCGACCGTACTGGGACATGAGCAATCAAGATGTAGGCACTTAAGAGAATTTATCCTTCTATACACATGCTGCACACACAAGACATAAATCCTTGAAAAAAATAGTTCTTCCATCTATGTAGAAAAGCTATTTTTTTTCTTTCCACACACCCACCCACAAATACCACTTCTGCTGCTCTTTATTTCTGTGTTTAACCAAAGCCATTTTTTTCCTTCGTTATCTCTGTTTTCCATAATCTCCACCATTCATTCACTCCTGCCTTGTTGTTTTTCATCGACCCATCTCTCTCTCTCTTTTGCATTGTCTTCCCTCCCTCTGCACCATACTCTGCAATTTGAAGTGATTGGGGTTTCTCTGTTGTCCTTCCCTAGGTGATAAATGCCGTGGAGCAGGACTATCGACTGCCCCCACCCATGGACTGCCCGACAGCTCTGCACCAGCTCATGTTGGACTGCTGGGTGAAAGAAAGGAACCTACGACCTAAATTCACCCAGATCGTGGCCACGTTGGATAAGCTCATTCGCAATGCTGCCAGCCTCAAAGTAGTCACCAACAGCACACAGTCCTCAGGGTAAGTCTTAATCATAGTATGATATAAAAAACATGTTGGTCATATTAAATTCAGAATCAGTATGAAGACCGTGTCAAGCAAAGCTTTAAAGTAAATGCTTGTTTATGCTGAGAAATGGGTTATTATAGGAGACTTTAACTGGGATGATGTTGTTCCAAATGCCCCTGAGGGCTCTTGTTAAGTGTAATGTTCAGTGTATTAATAATGCATAATTATGGCCATACCATAATGGATATGAGTGATGACTGCTTTCTAAAAGTTCTTGCTTTTCCAAAGTCACATGGCGGAGCAGATTTGTTAGGCTCTCGTGGTGTAATGTAATAATAGGAACATTCAGTCCGTTCAGTTTATTGAATTAAGGCACTGGGTCAGGCAATCTTTTGCACCTAGGGTAGAGAACTCTGTAAATATTACTTATCTAAGTTCATATAGTCTGTGTAAATATTTTTGAATCATCTGCAACAGTCTTTTTTGTTGTTATTAAGTCCAGATATCTTCTTGTACAACTCTTTAGTTTGCACAAGCTTAGGCTAAGTTGTTATGCAAATCCAAATTACCACTGCTCAGTATGGACCTTGAAAAGCAGCTCCTTCACCAACTGGGAGCTCCGTGTGTCATATCTACATTTAGCTGAACTATCTTTCTGTCCAATTGGTTTCTTGGAAAGAATTTGGAGAACAGGAAGTGGCAGAGGTGGTGCAAAGCTGATGGGGCTGACCTACCTATCTGTCTCTACATCAGGGTCTTTCTGTCTTGAGGGAGGGACAGAGACAATCCTGGGTTGTGCTCAAGGGGGAAACCAGGGTCTCGGTTGGCCACAGGAGCGACGCTCTTAGAAGATTAAGCTTGCGGTTAATTAGCCCGATTAAGGCGATGCAAAAAAGAGATGAGAGTGCCTTTTAATTAGCCACTAACGAGATTTTAAATGGGCCAGCAGAGAGGTGGCCTCCTGCCGATAGACCTAACAAGGGAGGAGTGAAAGATGTTACAGTCGTCCTGGTCGGCACTGAAGGGTGGCTGGAGGTTAGCTAACACTGTCTGACACAGAAGTCTTTGGTTGCGTGAATTTTATATGCCTGACTTGACTGAATATTTGCCCGTATGTGTAATGAGCTTTGCTACTTCCAGCACCATTGTCGCAATGATTTCTAGACTTTTCTGCAGCTTAGCCAGTTGGGAAAAAAAAGAAAAAGAAAAGAAAAAAATCAATCTCCTTAAAACAATGACTAAATAAAAGACTGAACCACTGACTAAGCCTTTTGAAAAGAAAAAATGCAGCAACTGTTATTTTTTTATGAATTTAGGTTTGACTTGTGGCGTCTCACTAGCTAGCTCACAATATTATCCAGCCTTCCTGCTGTGTTGTGCTTGTGGCTCACATGTGGCCAGCATAAGTCTGGGCCCTTTTGAAGCCAACTTTACAGGAGGACCAACAATACTCCATTAAGAGAAGCCAGAGTCGTGTGTTAACGACAGCCTGAGGGCTTGGATGCCCAAGCACAGGCCTTATTAAAAATCACTCCATCTACACCACTCAATGGAGCCTCTGTATCACTGTTATTAACTCCCCCTTCCATGTGTTTTCTCTTTCCCCTCTCTTTCTCTGTCCATTCCTTTTAATTGTTAATGAATCTAATGCCATCAAAAAGGATGACAGGGATCAACGGAGCAGAGAGGAGGGGAGACAGTGGTGCTCTTTCTCTTTGCTGGCTCCCTCCCTGTTTCTTCTTTTTTACATCCCAGCCATTCTCTCCACCTCCACCTCCTCTCTCGTTCATCTGCTGCACTTCGCTCTGAGTTGTTGCACTGTTTTATTAAAACTCCAAGGTGGCCCCTCTATCTGCAGCATTGATCAGCACAGGAGGTTAGGTTCTTCTTCTTCTTCTTTTTTTTTTTTAAAGGCCTTTTGGGGCTGTCAGCAGGTGTTCAGGAACATGCAAAGTGCCCTCCAACATGTTTTCATATGCAGACGGGACATTTGAGCGAAGCGTTAGGAAACTAAACACATTTAAGCACTGTCAAACACACATGAACTATGAGTTTCTGAGTCATTTCTTCCAGAGTCCATAGCATTGTGAGTCAGCCCTAATGTGAAACCGCACACACATGTGAATGACATCTGTGTTTACTTGCCACAGATATGTTTTTCTCTTTTCATGAATCATTTTTCAAAAATCTTTCCACCTTTGTAAAATTGTGTTGCACACAGTACATCGTTTTATGCATTGGAATACAGAAACAGCATGCGCTTACAGATTCAGACGCACTTCTGTAATTATGCACTGAAAGGCATATGGCTTCTAGCCTGCTGTTTAAGCTCATGTTCTCACAGCCAGCTGAAATTTGATTTGAACTGACCAGAAAAACCACACAGAATCCAATCGTTCCAGATCAGATTTAAACCACATTTGTAGGTGGTTTAATAGTGCAACTCAGTACAACCACACAGATTGAATTTCAAGTTGTTGTTGTTTTTTCCTGTCTCTCGTCAGGCCCCAAACAACACACTGACAGATCATTGTAACAAAAAGAATGAGAACCAAAACACAAAGAGAGAGCTGTTCAGGTATTTCTAGGTTTTCATGAAGAAAGCACATTCTGCATTATTATTATCACTGATGCTGCCAGGCGAGTGCATCCTTGACTAAAATAAATGCCACTTGGTTACTTTGAACACTTGTTGCTGTAATGGGTTGATATAAGCCAGATATGATATAAGCTCTGTGAGTACATGTGGCCTCCCCTCACCAGCTGTTGCGCCAACATCCACCACCCAAGCCTCCAGCCAGTCTCTCCACAGTCATAACTTGCTCCTCACCCATCCTGTACATGCCCCGGGCCCCTGCACACAACTCGTAACAGAGGAGACGAGAGGAGAGGGGGAGAAAAGAGGAGGAGAGAAATGGAGAGGTGGCGCTCAGCAGGGGGCCTTTGGGGGTGAGGTTGGCCGGTAGAGGCGTGTAGAGTGACGACCTTAACCCTCTCTCTCTGTTTCTCTTCTCTCTCCTCCCTCCCCGTCCCCAATGTAGGGTATCTATGCCCTTGCTTGACCGCTGTGTGCCAGACTATACCACTTTCACCACTGTGGGGGACTGGCTGGATGCCATCAAGATGAGCCGCTACCGTGACAACTTTGTCAACGCAGGATTTGCTTCGTTTGACCTGGTGGCCCAGATGACAGCAGAGTGAGTGGAGCTGCTCACGTCTACAATGACTGAGTGGACTGAGTTTCATAGTCAAATTAGTGCTATGCCGTGGCTTTGATAAATAGTTTACCACCAGCTTAAATATGATAAGACTGATAAGAGGTGGAAAAGTGATCTTTCAATCGACTCAGATATCAACTAATAGGAATATGAATAATGATGCATTACATCAATAATTACAGATTTACAGTTGTTGTGGTCAGGAGCTGTGCACACACATACCATGGAAGATGTTAGACTCAGTGGCAACACAACCTAAAAAAAAGATGAGAAAATGATTATATGGGAGAATTAAATTATACGCTTTTGTTTGGTATTGGTTGATCAGGATATTTTAACTGTAAAATGCTTTTCTTTGGATTTTTTTTTTTACAGAACAATACGCCAGTTTTAGAAGCAAACAAATCAAATTACCCAATTTCACAGTACAGTAGGCTATAATTTTTAAGCAAACTCCCGCGGCTGTTTCCTTAACTGCAATTATGTTCTGCTTTTGTCATGTTTACAAACAGGAAATGATGTAATGGAAACCACTAAAATTGCAGGCCAGTGATGATCAAATAAATGAATTAGGATTATAATGATAAATAAATCATTCTCATTAGGTGCATAATAGGCAGTGGAGGTGGGAGTAATTTGTTTCAATTTGGCAAGGCTGACAGGTGTGGTGTACTGTGCCTCTCTGTTGCCCTTAATGGCCAGTAATTCCTCTAATGGTGCCCATTTATTATCATTTCATCCTCTGTCACTGTGCTGATGGGGTTGGCAAAATATAAAAAAAACTCTAAAAAGCACTATTTGCTTGTGTGAAGTTATGGTGACTCTAATTTAGCTAATTTAGGACAGGTGTGTGCTCTGGACATGTGTATCTGCATATGTGTTTAAGTGATGGGCTTAACTGTATGCCTTTTGTTTTTGAAACACTTAGTTAAAGTCTGTTGTGTCTGTATGTTATATTAGACCAGAAGGGACAGGATGCATACAGAGGCAGAGCACTGATGGTCAGTAATCATTACCCCAGACTATATCTGTGCTCTCCTCAGCTATTATATTAGAGTATATCTACACATACTCACACCAGCATGAAATTATTGACATATACTGTGTATGTGGCCACTTTATTTGGTATAACTTACTACTACCTGGTGGGTTCCCGTTTTGCCTTCAGAACTGACTTTGTAGCATAGATTCAACAAGGTCCATATTGACATAATAGCGTCACACAGTTGCTGCAGATCTCTCTGATGCACATCCATGATGCAACTTTCCTATTCCACCACATCCCAAAGGTGCTCTGTTGGATTGCGATCTGGTGACTGTGGAGGCCATTTGAGTACAGTGAATTCATTATCATGTTTAAGAAACCAGTTTGAGATGATCTGAGCTTGGTGACATGATCATCTCCTGCTGGAAGCAATCCATCCCTCTACGACTGTGGTTATAAAGGAATGGACGTGGTCAGCAGTAACATTCAGTCTGTGGAGTTTAAATGATGCTCAGTTGGTACCGAGGGACCCAAAGTGTTGTTTGTTTTATAAGCACCAAAGAATGCTGTGAACTTAAAAATGGGCAACTTAAAGGTGGAGCTACCTGCTGTGGCAGCCCCTTGTGAACAAGGGAGCAGCCGACAGGCTATTTACTGAGAAATCTGCCTGATATTTTATGAAGAAAACCTTTCGCTTCCTCGTTCCCCTGTTTTTCCAGCTAAGTGACAGACTGGAATGGACTCTGTAAAAGTCTGCCACATGCCAGACAGTAGCTAAGTTTGTGCTTTAATCATTAACTGTCATTAAGGCTGTTTGACTAACGTCCTCTTGCCCACCTGCTGGGTAACAATGATATCATGCAGTAAGACTAACACCCAGTATAGCTAGATAAGTGTTCCCATTTTGTTACCATCCTCTCAGGAAACCATTTTATGGGCGATTGCCAAGGTGAGGACTATCCGTGTTCCCACCTGGTCGAGTGTGTGTTCAGTTGTGGTGAACAGTGAAATTTGCACTTCAGCTTCATGTGATGTTTTCCTTCTTTTATTTATTTATTTTTATGACTGAGCCACCTGTTCTTATTTTTCCTTCCTTTTTTTTCTTCTTTTTTTAAAATTCTTCTTTCTTCTCGCTCGCAGGGACCTGCTGCGGATAGGGGTAACATTGGCTGGCCATCAGAAGAAAATTCTTGGTAGCATTCAGGACATGAGACTACAGATGAACCAAACACTTCCTGTCCAGGTGTGAGTGAGAAGACACACAAACCGATGCAGTCGAAGGACAGCCAGACAGAAAAAGGGGGAGAAACTGTGCCAGAGATTGCCACTGGAAAAACCCTAGCTGCCTGACCCATCTCTGCCAATTAGACACTATGAAACTGGCTTGCAGTGCCTCTGAATATTTTTTCTTTATTTCATTACCACTTACATTTCCTGTTTCTGCATTTTTGTTAGTCTTCTTTTTCCATCCAATCAGAGCTTGTGTGTTTTTTGAAAGAGGAGCTATAACTAACCCCCTTATTACCTACGCGTGCCTCACCAGCTCTGGAGTGAGTTGATGTTTGCATGCATATGCGTTGTAGTGAAGTTGGCCTTAGTCCTGTCACTTAAATGTCACACTTTTATCCTCACACAAGCGCCCCTCCCCCGATTCCTGTTCCCAGCTCTGCTGGATGATCTATGTAGGAAAGAAGGAAAACCCTTGTATAAGAAAAACTTATCAAGTTTTTTACATATAACAAAAATCAAAACAACAAAAAAAAAAATAGAAGTGTTTCAGACCACAGGAGAGAGAGAGAAGACAGTTTTTTCCTTGCTAGAAGTTGTTTTATTGTGCACGTGTGTTGTTCTCCATCTTCATATTGAAGGTGTGTTATCTAAAAGGGCACTTGCTGGAAAAGGGTGAGGTGGTAGAGGAGCGGGATATGATGGCTGCAGTCAAAGGTCAAGCAGAAGACAGAGGTCAAAAAGGAAGGACACCTGTTTTGGGTGCTGGATCCTCAGCAGTTCAGCAGATGACATCTTCACTCTGACCTGAAGTGACTCAGGATAGTTTCCCAGCTTGGGAACACCTGCTCATCAACTATGTTTTACACCTTTCTTTTTTGTTACTTTTATTTGTCCACACCACAGTTTTTTTTTTGTTGTTGTTTTTTGTCTGATGTTTGTTTGTTCTTTTTTTTTTTTAATGTTTTACTTTCTTACTCATTTTTTTGGGGGGGAGATTTGTGGTTTCAGAATGGCTGGTCAGCCTGAAGTGGATACTTGATGTGACCGTGGGGGAGACGAGGACTGTGGCAACAAAATAGAAAGACCCTTTTGGCCTTTTGTGTGCATTTTTGTATGTCTGTGTGTGCGCATGTGGATTTGTATGTGTGAATAAGTGTGACTGGATGTGTGGGTGTGACGAGTTGCACACAAATATACTGTACAATACAGCTTCCGCTATTTGCCACCATGGAGAATTTACGCATGAACTGAACTGTGATAAGGAGCAAATATATCTGAAACACTTATGCTATATTCTGTGGACAACTGTTCAAACATTCTTTTTTTATTGAATCCAAAAAAAATGGACTTTGGACATACACACATATATATATATATAAAATTATATATATATGCATCATGCAGAAACTGAAGACAACCATGATGGACACTTTAATTTCTACTTTCTATTATGTGGGTTTAGAAATAATCAAAATCCTTGTTTTAATTTCTTGACGTCCTGCCCTATGTATTTATTTGTACCTCACCCGCCAACCCACACACCCCAACAACACCCAGAAGGACTTTAGGTCGTTTGGGGACTTGGAACAATCAGAAGGAAAGAGAAACTCCAAGAGGATTCACGTATTGAATTGATGATTATTAAACAAAGGAAATTGCATAATTGGATATTGTATTTTTGTTGTTGTTCTAAACAGCCTGTACATGTTTTGTAACAAAAAATAAGATAAATAACAAAAGAAAAATGGTGTTTTGACAAAATGGACATACTGTTGTGAAATGTTTGATTTAGAGCAAAAGAGAAAAAAAAAACTAATGGAAAGCAAGAGAAAATATGGAAGAAGAGGGAAAGTCAGGAAGTAGGGTGGAAGAGCTGAACACCACCTGGGGTAAGATTACTGGTAATAGCATCTCACCTTCTCTCCGAACAATGTTGTCTGAATTGTCAACTTACCGTGTGTTTAAGTTGTTGTGTGCCATCTAAATGAGATATTAAGCTTCCCAAATCGGTACCTAATCGTCTTCCAGGCACATTATTCTATGTCCTGAAAATCACTCAAATGTACTCAAACCCATCTTACAAAGGACTGTTATTATTAGGGAGCAGGTCCAGAGACATTGTGTCACATTAGTCAGCAACCACCTGCCAATCATTTCAGCTCCCCAAGAGGTGGAGAACTGTGACATGACGTGCCCTTCCCATACCTCCAAATGGATACTCATGAGAGCCGTCAGCGGAGATACCTGTCGGTCGTTGTCACTTCAAATCTTGGAGCAGCCGATCAGGTCTCGCGAAGATATGAGCGTGCAGCCGGCACAGACACAGGGCAAGCTGACCTATCATTAGAGCTCTTCATTCCCTGTCTGTCCTGTAATCATCCTGTTTCAACTCATGCTGCTGCATGATTAGTACAGTGCAAGATCAACAGCCCAGACATGCAGTCCACATCTGCAGCCCCTTTCATTGTAACTGACAATTCTAAGATTTCACAAGCTGCACTTCTCACAGGGAGGTATTTGGATCCAGTGGAATAGGGATCCAGAAGGTACATCACTGGTGTGACCTTCCAAACAGTGTCAATATTTTTTTGGTCTGGAGCTGATCAATGCAATATGTCAATATTATTCCTTAAGTATGTAAGAACAACATGATGTTAGTGACCGTGCAGTGTGTCAACTCCTCATAAGTTCCTTCAAGTGAGGGGGATATGCAAAACAGCAATGTGTTCCCAATTTTGCATGTTTCCATTTCATTCCATATACAGTTTTTCACTACTGCTAGTACACTCTATTAAGGGCTTACTAACATGTAACAGTTGTAGTTGTAATTTTCCAGTTAAGTCCGTTTTCATCAAGGTGGCCAATTTGTATTCGATATCATAGCTCAGGCGTGTCAGTATTATTGACAAGACTTGCTAATATTGAGTAGAATCTGTTGTCTGTTAGATGAGCACTTTTTTTTGTTTCCTGGAATTTTTTTTTGCACAATTATATTGTTTCCCCTCTGATGCAAAACACCGGTTTATTGAAAATGAGCAATAGACATTGAGAAATGACAGAAGCAGAGCAGAATTAATGGACTCATAGTCTCACTTTTTCAAGGTTTCTTACCATACGCTTCCTCCATTGGGCTCAATCACTCAGCTTAACCCCACTGTTGTCAAATTGTATGTGGTGCCAAACAAGACACAGCTGATGGGCATAAAAATCTAGAAGGCAGGGAATAAAGGGGCTCAAAAAAAAAATCAGATGGCAGACATGCCTAATCATGAAAAATGACATTTCGGAGCCTCCATGAACTCTTGATGAGGTGCACATGGTTTTCCGGGGCCTGGAGTTGGGTTCACCAAAGTTAACCGGCCGTGAGTGATGAGCTCAAATGGCAGCGCTGCACATATTTAAAAGATTAAACCGTCGCCACATCAACGCAAACAATTAATCTTTAAGTGAATTGTTCACACGTTCAGGAGAGTGTTTCCTATTTAACGTTGCTGAGAGGAAGTGGCTTTCTCTCCTGTGTTCTTTGTTCATTTATCAGACTTTATGATGCTGAAATTGAGACAAACTGGTACGTTTGTGTGTGCGTGAGCATGCATGCGTGTGACCATATGCTAGAAAAGTATTGCCATTTTATACAGAATCTCTTTGTGTGCCACACGGATTTAAACTGTCCAGACATTCCCGCCTTTCTTTGCATTTTACATCATCCACGACCGCACATTCACCCGCCTTCTGCTAAACCCACCTCAATATCTTTAGCTTTTTTTCTTCAGTTGTGTTTTGAATAAATATATACAGTACTGTCTTTTCTTCTGTTGTCTCTTCTCACTACGCATATTTCTTCTTGCCACTTTTAAAAACCCCTTAAAAGTAAGTGACATGTTTCAGAGAGTACTGTACATGTTTAGTGAAATGGGAGCAGGGGGTGGGGGTGGGGGTGGGGGTGAATGAAGACGTGATAAACTCAATTGTTAACTCCTCTTTGAAAAGGATTGAGATGTATTTAATGATGCAGGCATAAACAAGAAATTACTAAAAGGTGATGATGCATTCTTGTAGAAATATTTTTAAAAGACCCTTTTGCATTAAATTATTTAAGAAATTAAGCGCTGATCTCCTGACTGAGTCTTTGTGTTGTGTTTTGAATTCATAATTTATGCATGCGGACTTGGAAGTACATTTTGTTCTTATTTTTGCCAAGCCAGTTCATAATCACTTACATGCTTTGCAGTCAAATAACTGCCCAAGACAAACATCTAATCTTGCCATTTATACAATTTCCCACCCCTGTAATGAGTTCCAGAACTTATACCAGTGCTTTTTCAGCACTAACGACAGTAACATGTCTTCTTAGATAAAGCATCATCAAAGCCTTTCATTTAGATTGAAATAAAATGAATAAAGAAAAAAAAATGACAAAAAATTAAAAGATAAATAAAATCGTTCAGATAAACATTACATACACACAGATTCCACCACATTTTACGCAGCATTGCAACTGTTTTGGAATTGGAATTGGAAGCTGTAGATAAGTTTTAATGGACTATAATAAGCTTGGTCACAGCCAAATCAAAAAGTTATGTCAGTAACAACTTTAAAGCTCCCCATATTGTCTTTCAAGCCCACTAATTAATATGAGCTCAGCTCATCTCTGCAGGCACTGAGCCAACAATTTTGTTTTGCAACAGAAAGGAAAAGATGCTCAGATCATAGATTCTACCTCGTCTGCCCCTTGCCTTGTCCCTTGGCTCCCCTCTCCTCCGCTTCCTCTTCCAATTAAATGCCTCGGATCAGTCTTCCTTGGTGTCTGGGTAAATCAGATATTTTCAAAATGCTCCACCTGCTGTAGATGTGCTCGGAGAAGTTTAAATATAGAAATATTTGAAAAAAAAATTTAATTAAATAAATAGTATTTTAAGTATAATTGTACTCTTTGTTCTCTCAATAAACCTTTTCACTGTCACTGTGAGACCACATTAGCAGGGAAAACCCAACTCTGAAAACTACCTCACTACCCTCTAGCATAGACTTGAAGCTTGTTTTGACTGCCCTCAAAGCCAGTGCTCTGTCAGTGTATGATACATAGTATAATCTGTCAGTCTGAAGTAAATATGGACAAATGCCAAGATGAACTAGAGGACTGTATACTTTCTTACGCCTATTGACATTGTGTCACATTACTCCAAGCTGGAGAATATTGATTGTCAGCAGTCTAGTTTCATCAAAATATGTCACAGGGGACATATTTTGCAGGGGAGAATTATTAAGACGTCAATAAAGATTAATTTCTTATCCCTGCTCCGTCAGTGAGGCAGCATTAGCATAAATATTGGTGTGCATTAACATGTCTTAGGCACATGTCGGTCAGGAAGAGAATCAATGAAAAACATGATCATACAGCAGTAGAGAAAAAGGAGAAATCTATTGCCTCACAACCTCCTTATGCACTCCTTTCCCAGAGTCTGTCTGTCCCTTTATTCCCCTAGTCCCTACCGACTAGCCCCCCCCCAATAGCCTCCCCACTAGCACCCACACAACCCATTCCCTGTCTCACTCTTTCATCCTCTCGCATCTCTTCTCCCATAATCCTTCTCTTTCACTTCAGCTTGGCACAGCTAATTGGTCACGTCTGTACTATGACATGGGGACCTGACATAATTGCTGGACAAATAGCGAGGCGTTTAGCTTCAGACCTGTCTCAACTAAGCTGTACACAGACACCAGCCGACTGGAAAGCCTAATTACCACTCCAGTCCCACAACTTGCTAATTGGCAAATACTTCCAACAAAGGAATATGTGTATGCCTGTGTGCATGTGTTTGCCTGCACCAGTGTTTCCTCTCTTGAATTAAGGGTCCTCTGAAATAGAATAAAATGAGAAAGAAGAATACAACTACAAAAAAACAGCATGCACGATGCGTCGTTGGAGAGTCATGAAGAGATTATCCTTAAAGTGTCAATTATATTTTGTCATAGATTACATGCCTTATTGCCACTGTATTATCTTGTTGTCTGTTATGACAAAGCTAATTACATACATTTCTGTTTGGTAAGAATAGGTCAGTCCAGACTTTCTTCACACACATTGCTTTTTGTTTTTGATATCTCTTAACTTTTACATTCCAACAAAAGCACTTGCTTGCATATTTTATAGTAACCCAGTTTGATCACCATCATCAATCATCGGTTTTCTGTTAATTTTGTTTGTTTTCTTAAAAAAAAAAAACATAGGAATGTCTCAACTATGCAAGAAAATGGTAAGCTGTTCACTTTATCTAATGCTCCTGAAATCTCCAGACCATTGCCTGCTTTCAAAGAGACATCACAAAGGATTATCCCATTGCAAAACCCCCGAAATATCTGACCACCCGTTCACATCACCCCCTTCCCCAAAAAAGGGGACCCATCCTCTTCTGCCCTAGAACAAGCATCCTATTGTTGGGTGTTTGGGTGCAGCTGCATGGTCTTTCTGTCTGATGAGTTGAGTGTGTCTGCCAGGGAAACAATATTCAACAGGACTGCGCCCAGGGACCAGGGGGTGACCTGAAGTTCACGATCACAGAACTGGACAATTTGTGGAAATCTGTCACATGTAAGAGGTGTGAGAGGTATGGTGGCCTTCAGGTACACCAATGCCATTGAGCAATCACATGGAAAGGCCGCTGTGTGGAGAGACGACGTCCACATGACTGCAGTTAGAAAGGCAGAGCGTAAATTTACTGTAAACAGATCATGATACTAGCACCCGCAGTGCATTCATGACGCTTAGACAGAGTGACTTGGACTTGCTTCCAGAGTCCAGCTAATATTGTGTCTCCGTCATAGTTTGCACTTGGTTGCCTTTGGAGGAGTTCAGTGCAGTGCAATGTTTACAAAAGGTTCCAAACAGTTTATTGATTTTAATGTTAAAGTGAAGAACTGCACGCTCAGTTATTGGAGTCAACCTTTAAGATGCACTTTTCATCAGCTAATTGTGACCCGTCTGAATGAGCCTTTTGTTGTCTGTCTCCACTTGTTAACCAAAAAACAAGAAAAAAAACAAAACACTCTCTTGAAAAAAAAGATTAACAACTGTTCCACTTATTTCAATCAAAACAATGCAGCTGCTTTATTGATGGTCTTGCACGCCAACCACAGAACACCTTGTGTTGCTCTTATGAAAGACGGTCATGACATTGCCAAGTCGAGGTCATTTTTCCCCTCCATTGGTGTCTCCATAGGCATGAAGGAGAGGGCCTTGTTCCTGCCTGACATCTCATTAACTGCTCGTCGATATTTATCAGTCTTAATCAGAGCTGTGGCAGGTCCGGTGTGATTACTTCCTGGGTGCGAAAGCAATCACACCTCGTCCTCCCCACTGTCCTTGATTTATGGAGGGAAAAAACAGCCTGGCATGGTTGAGGAAGTTTGAAAGGACTATGCAAAGAGAAGATGCAGTCGAAAAGAGCATATTTCCTACCTTCTGCCTTATCACTTCTTTTTGCAAATACACTGTGCAAGATGGAATATATCAGCATCCAAGCTTGGCAGTAATGACAGACTATTTGTTTTTCTATTTTTAAAATTTCAGTGTCGTTTGCACGTCTGAAACATAAACAACTGCGATTTATGGAACAGGCAAGATTTTACATCTTAGAATGTACTGAATACATAACCATGTTTAATCTTTGACAGATATTTTTAAAAAATAACTTTCACAACCATTTTACCTATCAGATAATTTATTTTGAATGTGTTTTTTTTTTCATTACCTGCATTATCTATCGAGTGCTTTCAAGTGATACACGAGCACAGAAAGACCCAATATTTAATCTTGATTTCCGATGTGCAACAGGGAAAATGTTCTCACATGAAAATAACTACATTAATAAATCAGGAAATGATCAAAGAGAGAGTGAGAGAACCTAGCGAATTGAAAACCTTAGGCTAACACTACCTTTGACAAATTCCTACAGTTCTATTTTGCTCATTCAAGATATTGATAACTCATTTGTGTCACTCTGTGGGTCACACAAGTTGATGCTAATGAAATGCCTGTTCTTTATTGAGCAAGCATGAAACAGAGATGGTAACAGCCAGATGCATCGCACAGCCAGCAGGACAGGAAAATGGTTGCTCCACGCAACATATGGCTTCAACAAAAAGGACGGAACCGTGTAAAAGATCGAAATGGGGCCGTTATCATTTCAGCATTCTAGTGCTAAAAAAACAAACAAACGATAAAAAACAGTGGTTGAATAAACTGCAGCTTTGACAAAGATGTTTTCATGCTGAATAAAATTCAGATCAAAGGGGCAAATTAATTTCTTGTTCACACACAAACTGTGTCTGCCATCAGGTGTCCAGTCTTACTCCTTGACCTCACTAAGGACCTCTAACAAGACCAATGTGGAGCAGTCTAATGTCAGGTGGCAGGCAAACAAAGGTGAGGCAACGGGGGTGGGGGGGTGGATGATTCTCGCAGCTGTGTGGGCTCAAACGCCAGTGAGTTATTACTATGAGGAACAAAGTGTCAACTCATTAGGAACTTCGATTCATCTTTCTGGCCCACCAGTGACCTGTAAACAGTACGAGTTACAATGAGTTGTCATGAAACAAAGGCGAAGGCTAAAAAAAGCGCCAGGCAGACGCAGCGGGATAGGCGAAATTTTTGCTGTTCAGTAAAAATAATATGACTCTTGAAGAGCAGGACATTGTCAGATTTCATAGATTAAGAGACCGGCAATATTCTACCTTAGATTTGTTGTTTTTGCTCCGCATCACCGCTCCGAGCGCGTCACCGGACTTCGCGCCAGTCAGTCACAGCAGAGAAATCTAATTGGACAAAAAGGAACGTTACGTGATTCCGTCTAAAGCCAGACGCTTTCATCATGGTGGACGGGGAGGGGTCACAGAAAGGCCAAATCGCGAGGCATGTTGGGTAAAGTGTGCCCTCTTTTTTCCACGAAGAAGGAGGAGCACAGTTGTGAAAGCAAAAATGTAGGACAGCTGGCAAACAGAGAAGCCATCATTCTGTTAAACTAGATGCCGATTTAAATAAACTAATCAGACATTAATGCTCCGAGGATAGTTGTTGCCGTCATGCCACACCAGCGAGTGCTGTGTTTAATAGCTGTATTGAGACAAGCCTAAACACACAGTACTCACATATCGCTCATTAACCAAGATTTGCATCAAGCCTAATTTAGCAGAGTGCACTATCAGGGTGTAAATGGTGCCCAATAAAGAACAATAAAGGCTTTCGATAGCGGCATAGTTGGTGTTGGCAATTACCTCTCATTACACTCTAGATCATTAGAGCCGTCATATTAAACACATGGAAAATGTGAAATAAAAGCTATACTCAACACATCAAAGACAGCCCATAAACTCAGCTTCCATAATAAGATTAGAATGAACTGATTTGTGAAGCGGTGTTATATAGTGCCATTTTGCGAGTGTTTGATAAGGGCAAGAATTTTTCAGACTTTAAGGGAAATTGGTTACAAGAGCATTTTAACAGCAGTAACATCCTGTTTGTTCTGCTCATCTGTTCTACACTTAATCCTTCTCCCCTTAATCCTACACTTGATTCTTTCAATATATTGGCGTACAATTACAGAGCATGCTTTAATTACAAAGCTAGTGATTTAATAGCTTTCATGGCGGCTCGGTGTGATAGTACTAAATGAGTTCAGTCAGTAAAATGTTACTGTAAATGTTCCATTTCTCATAAAAATGATTGCCTCTTACGCCGTGTATCTTTGCTGAAATATACGAGCTGTAATCTTTGTGTTGTCAGGTGGTTATACCTAGGCTTGACTGGTGACTGCTGTACATATCAATCTGTGACTGAAACTCCTTGTGGTTGCTGGCTCTTCATTATTGCTTTCATGTTTTCACACTGAGCTGAAAGTATGTCCGGCTTTGCTGTGTTGACATACGAACACCATCCCCTCCTGACGAGAGCAGAAAAAAGGATTAGCAGCAGGTTTAAAAAAAAAAAAAATCTAGACATGCTTGACAACAACAATACAAGCACACCTCCTACCACACACGCTCCAGTAGGCCCGTGTGATGTGATAAAAACCATCACACAGGCTGAGAGGCATGGCCGACAGTTGGAAGACATGCACAGACACAGCACAATCCAATAGATATCACTTGTCCCGGCACACTGTGCACCACTGAGTTGAAAAGAGGCCACACCTGCACCTTACAAAATGGCTTCAATGCAAAAAGCACAAATTTAACGTGACACATAAGTCGATTATTTTTATTTCCACGGAAAGCAGGTAAGAAAGTGTAAAATTAAGTGATTTCTTTCGATTCGATCTTCTTCTTTATAGTTGGAACGTTTGACTGTATCATATTTACAGTTGTCTTTGCAGTAAAAGCACAAATGCAAACATCCATCTTACTACCCTCTGCCTCAATTTCTTATATGTAGCAGCCAGACATTTTTATTTTGCAATTGCAGATATTCTCATTGTGTTGCTTTACATAGATTTTGATCCACACTGATTCACTAAGCATGAAATGTGTCATGAAGAAAAGACAAGCTTTTTTTTTTCTCGTGCACCAAAAATCAGTTTTGATTATGAAAGGCTCGTACCAAAACTTGATTTTAAGTGTTTGTATAAAGCTTAAGTCACACAGGCCTTGAGACTGGTCCACGATCACCTGGCAACCTCCTGCCGCTCAGGAAAAAAGTGTATTCCCGCTGATTTCATGTCATATGTGATTCATTAACTGATTAAAGATAACACCATTTTTGTGCTACTGTAACTGTTAGATTGTCATATCGCCTGCAGACAAACTGCTAAGAAAATGCAGACTTTTAGAGGCAAGAAAACATGTTGTACACCTTCTTGTTAACATTTCTAAATTAGCTTGAACTGCCAGCTCTGGTCAAAAGCTCAATTCTCTCACTGTTAACTTGCTGCCATGTGTAGTGGAGATAACGTGGCTGCAGTTACTGACTGAGCCGATTTTTCCTCGGGACATACACCCTCTCACCGGACTAGTGATTATTGCCAGACTTAATTTCCTCTGCCAGGCAAAATTCTCTGTATTCTCACATACACACAAAAACAGTGTCCACCTTCTACCTTTCTTCTCTCTCTCTCTCTCTTTCTCTCTCACACACACACACACAAATATACACACACACTCACACAGACAAATGTTATATGCATGTACCGACAAGCCCTCCTCTACACATAGTTCACCTTGAACACAAAGATACTGAAGTTTCTCCCAAAGGACTTTGAGAAGAGTGGGGGAGAAATGAATCGATTTGATGATAGTGGACTAACTGTGATTATGGCTATATGTCTTTGTTATGGCATATAGAAAAGAAAAAAAAAACAATACAGCTAGACTGTAAAGAGGGGTATTAATTTCTCTTTCCAGTTCTCTTTTGTTGCATCTTCTTTGATCTGCTTTGCCTTTGCCCCCGTCATCCATCTGATGCGCTTCCTTTTAATCCTCATCACCATCTGCCCCCTGCTCTGAGTGTCAAAGAGAGGTCGTGTTCATGAAATCAGGTTCAGTTCTAGTGAGAAAGTGAAACCTACCGCAGGTTTAATACAATGTGAGGGAACAGTGCAGCCTGTGGGAAGCACATTGGCCATGTTGCGCCCGCTGCTGTCTTTACTTCACTTTCCACCCACCATGTCAGTGCAGTGTGACAGCATGATTCCTACATTTACAAGTAATACACTGTGTGTCCTGTTTGCGTTATTTCAACATAGCCCATCTACCAAACCTAATCAAATATGTTCAATGTAAGGCGGCAATCTGATTTGCAGTGTGCAATAAATGACCAAAGACCAAAGAAAATGTAAACTAAGAGGCCTTTTACTTGCCTTGAATAGTGGGTACAGACATATAACAGCTGTATCTGTATTAAATGGAGGTTGTTGGGGGAATGTTTTTGTCTTGTTTTGTTTTTTTGAAAGGCTGAGATGAGGCGCACATAGCAGTTGCAGCAGTGAAGAGACTACCAACTGTGATGAATAGCTTTCAATCAGACAAAGAGTGGGTTCACACACCTATCAGAAAGAGTTTAGTCAGATAAGGGTTGTTCAGAAGAAAGGGTATTTGGATTATAAAATTCATTACAAACTGATGAGATGGAATGGCACTTGAAATATGTCTTTAAGGTAATTTGTATTCCCCTGAGATGAGTGAAAGTTAGATTTCATTTGTGTTTGAAAGTTGTTGAGGTGAGTGAGTACTTTGGTGACCGAAGATTGTGCAAATGCCATTCATCTGTAGAACTGAACTGTGGTGGACTGAAGTTATGCCATCATTTATTTTATTACATCATTATATAAGGTAATACTATCATTTATTACTCCTTACCCTCATTTTATAACCAGCCAACAAAGAATTAAATAAATAATAAATAATAAAAATACCCATTTTAGATTTTTACTAGTACATAATATTAATTATGCATTCCTGGTTTTGCTGGCTGGAAATTAAAAGCATCTTTTAAAAGTATTGTTGCAGGTGACTGCGTTTTTAATGTCCGAATACCACAGAAGGGGAGGCCAGAGCAACAGATTTATGAAAGTGTATCGGTACAACTGCAGATTGCAGAGTAATTTTCCAGACCTCTGGAAAGTGTGAGACAACAGATAACTTTTTGGCATTTTCATTTTGCTAGAATAAAAGAAAAAAAATGCATGCAGCAGGTTCTACATTTATAACAGCTGCCTGGGTTCTGGATGTATCTGTGTCTTTTGCATATAAACAAAACCATGAAGTAACAGTTGTGTTTATATGCAAACTTTGGCACAACATGAACTGGATAGGCAAGAGTGGGTTTGTATTTTCTTGGTCCTGGATCACATTGCCACTCATTTGTATGAAGTTGAATTAATTGAGTCAAATAGGCATAAAAACAACAATAAACAAGAAAAAAACAATGAGTCAAATGAGCCGATAAGAGAAATTATACACCAGTAGTTACTGTCACGCACTTACACAGACTCAGCACTGTGGAATGGTTTTTCCTGCCCTTAGACTGAAGGATGGAGTCATCTTCCCTGTTCTACTTAATACTTAATAATTTTGTTTAAATGTAACTTTATTTTTTTAATTAAACCCATTATTTTGTTGTTAAAGTTTAAAGGCACTGTGTGGATATCAAATGATGTACAGTAATGTTGATCTAATGTTTTCTGTTTATGATTAGCAAATAAAAAGTAGGGAAAAAGTTATCAGTGTATGTATTGGTTAATATCCAGATGGTTTCAGGATAATGTGAATTCCTGTCACTGACTTTCATGACATTTGCTTAAAACTTAGCATATAAGCCCAACTTGTTTAAAACACAGTAACATTAAAGATCAAAATGCATCTCTATTGGGTGATTACAGCTGATAAAGCCCTGTAATAGATGCATCATTAAAAGTTTAATAACTATATAATATTGTACATAAAAATATATGTATAGATTCAAAAGGGGGCTAACCTGCTTATCTCTGGATGTGGAAACAAAGCAGATGGATGGATGGATGGATTATTACAGATGTGATGGGTAACGTTTTAAAGTGTTGAATCCCAATACTAGCAAGCTACCATATGTAGGCGTCTTCACCCAGTGAGTCTATTGCCGTTGAAACTCGAGCATGCTGAAGTTGTGACAGGTCACACACAAGCCGATATTGTTATCTCGAGTGAAGGTTGGTGGTGGCGGTGAAATCACACAGTCATAGCCAAATTGCATGCTGCTAGAGGTCAGCATTTTGTTCAGGGGTCCAGGACAGGTTGTGCCCTTTCACCCTTGGGTGTTCTGTTCTGTGGAACCTTAGCCCTATCTGGTCCTGATAATAGCACTTACTGCTTTACTCTGAGAAATGACCCAAGGTTGAAGATCAAAGCCACGAATGGCCTCATCTCAGTTATGCTCTTACGTATGTGCAGATGTATTTGATAATGTATGAAGGCTTGTTCTTCAGACGTTTTATGCCTTTGTGGCTATGATTTAATTTCATGAATCAATACAGTATGAGAGTTATTCAAAAGAATAAATCAATATTTTTATAATGACAGCGTAATACATAATCTACAAATATTCTACCTTTAAA
This sequence comes from Pterophyllum scalare, assembly GCA_024447675.2. Classification (NCBI taxonomy): domain Eukaryota; kingdom Metazoa; phylum Chordata; class Actinopteri; order Cichliformes; family Cichlidae; genus Pterophyllum; species Pterophyllum scalare. Next base: position 95,403 of record JAMQGT020004467.1, read on the forward strand.
TCTCAATAGTATATGCAACTCAATATTGTTTCATTCACTTTTCTCAAAGACGGGCATATTATCCAAAGCCATTACCAACCTCTTTCCAATTCAAGCTTACTTTGCCCCAAAGTGGAATAAAACACGATTAATGATTTCAATTACTCTGACCCTGCTTGCCGTTTACAGAGCCTGAAGTCTGGGTGAGAGAGCTGCGCTGCATAAAAGCTGATGGTGAAGGACGTTTACTAGGGGAATGATTCAGTGAGGAGGCTGGCAGTTTGTGCTGGCTCATCAGAGGGGAACAGAACTTCTCTTTGTGCTGGAGGCTCCCCATTGCTCAGCATGGAAACCACATTGTTGAATCACACTGCTGATGCTGCTGGTCTGCCAGTCTTTCTCTCTTTCTTTTTCTGGTCTCAGCATGGGATACCTGAGAATTGGCAGATTGGTCTCATGATAAATAAATAAAAAAAAAAAGTTTTAAAATATAAAATATGTAAACACTGCAGGCAAGGGAGCCAAGAATATATTTAGACTGAACTATCATGCTATGATACCAGCAATCTGTCCAGGGTGTACCCTGCCTGAGCTCAATAAACCCTAAAGAAACTGTATCATAGAGGTAAGGATGGACGATTGTTGTATAAATCTATCTCCAGTTTTGATCACTTGAATATAAGAATATAGACTTTAATAAAATTGGTAACCTTCTGTGCAGCAATGTAATCTCAAGTTAATGCTTCAAGTAGATGGTGCAACAACAAAAGGATAAAATATTCAAGAGAATTTCATTCATTGCCACCTAGTCTTCATTTTCATTCAACACATATATGTGTGGGTTTTTTTTATAATCCCCTTGAAGTGAAGATAATCTTTATATGGCAACAACAGAAATGAAAACTTACTAAAACATGACAAACATGTTATAGTCTACTTGGAATTAAAACATCAAGCGACCAAACATCAAACATAAATCAAACATAGCGAATGATTTTCTGCATGAAGAATGCAGCATATGAAAAGAGAATGAAGCAATGTGATAGGAGAAGGAATGCGAAACTTTGAGTTGTGAGGAGAGAACTGACAAAGGGATGTCTTGCCTGAGGTCAGAAACATAATACCTTTTTATTCCAACTTAATGGACAAAGATGAGAAGTATGCCTAAAGATTACCTTTAACAACAATGTTGATTCTGGATGGGTTTTCAGACATTTCAGCATGAAAATGGTACATAGACACACATCGCCACTACAGACTGATGGTATATTTACCCTAATTACCTGAACTGCTTCAAAGTATTTTAGGGAATGTGGTAGCTGATAACAGAATGTAACCATTGTGTATATCAGGGTTGTCATCAAATTAATTAGTTTAAATATTATGTACTCAAGTACATAATAGCTTGATTATCTACCTTAGGTCTTCATTTGCCAGCTTGCCATCAGATCTCAGCTATATATTAATGTTCAACACATAAGACATCTTATGTGATGATCTGTCCAGCGCTAGTATACGCAGTAAACATCCAACTAATATGGTACCTACATGCATCAGTATTTCTGTGGTGTTGCTTTGTTTTTGGATGCACAGAAAAGGACGACACTTAACATGCTTTTGCCTGCCTGCAAACTTCAGTTGTAATCCAAGGAAACTGATGTAAGTGTCAATTTCTTTGTGTGTGAGAAAATTGAGCCTCTTCTACATGGACCGCGGCATGATTCTTGTATTTGTAACCTCCAGCTTTAAAGTTACAGTGTGGAACTCTGTCACCGTTAGCCGCCGTTAGCTGCTGTTAGCCAGTGTCCATAAAACTTTCTCTGAAGTGGATTTAACATTGTTGGACTCAGACACTTAATAAATAATCAAACTGTTTATCAGAGGTAAAGTGTGATTTTTAGAGCTCTTTTCTCCTGTGCCATTGGTGTACTATGTATGTGGCTAGTTTCTAGCATAAAGCACGATTAAGCAGATTGTCTATCTCGGCCACTGTATCCAAGATGGCAGGGCAACATGCCAGCTTCCACAAACCGGCGCCAGCTCCTATGTATTTTTATTTATGCATATTTGGTACAACTCATTTTTTTCTATTAAATAAACTCAAAAGATGACTGACAGTGCTTTAAATAGACGTATTGAACTCTGAGCTCAAACGGAGTCAAGTACAGTATGGAATAGAAGTGTGAAAGCACCTTTACAATGTTCCTGGTGCTCCTTGTGACCATTTTTCTGTCAGGACACTGGGTGTCTAAGGAGAGAGTGACCCAGCACAACTGTCATGTTCATAGAATCCAAGCTTGTCACTAGGTGTGGTGTTAAGTATCATGTACTGAACAATTATTACAACAAGAAAGAAGCATGTGTTTCACTTCAAGCTATACTTCAAAGCACACCAGTCGCCTTTGAAGTCATAGCGTGCCAATACCTAGGTGCAACAGATAGACAGCAATCCCATTTGTGCATAATTCCTCCTTTTCATATCCCCACCGCTGAGCAAATAGGAGGGGAAGAAAAGATAGAAATACAAAACAAAACATGTTAAGTGGATTCCTTCATCGCCTGTAATCTCCGTGCGCTGTTGAAATGCCTCTGGAACTCGGCGGTAAGCTCGGACAGTAACAATGTCCTTTTCAGCGGGCGATGAAAGAGTTCCAAGTCATTCCCTATTCTCTGTGGGCCTTTGTGCCCCTTATCCACTTATTCAAATCAGTATAAATGGCAGTGTGTCATATTAGCAAGCTGAGCAAAAGAGCTGAAAAATGCTTTGATATGTATGAAAACAAAAGTGAAAAGACTAGTAGAGAGGGCAGTGTGAGCACACAGGCCCAATCCACTGATCCTAGCCAGGGTGCTTTGTGACATTCCTGCACTGGCAGAGGTTACAGGCAGCCAGTGTGTGTCTAGTAGACTTTTACATTCAGCTCCTCACACTTGGACACTTCCCACCACATATAGGGAAAGGAATTCTGGAGTATCTATCAGGCAGACTGGGGCCCGGATTGACACAGTCAGCTCGGAGTGACAGATGATGTGAGGAAAGAGAGAGGGAGAAGACTCCGGGAGTAGCATGAAGAGGCTGCAAATGTCAGCACCATATCCATCATCCCTTCTTATTAGTGAATGCAAGAACTATGGAGAATAATTGTTAATTAGCTGGGGCATGAACTAGCCTTGAAAGAAACCCCGAACATTCCAAGGTCTTCCCACCCTCTCTTTTGCTTTTATGCTTTCCCCCACTTCCCCAGTGGTCCTATCTCTCCTTTTACAGAAGGGAGGGTAACCGTGACCCTTCTTCACCCAGTCGTCCCGTTTTATCATTTGAAAAGACAAAAGAAGAGGGTGGAGGGAAAGGAGGTAGGAGAGGGTAGGGGGAAAGGCCATTCAGAGTTCTGAGAATGTTGCTAAACAGGATTAGATTTAGTTGGAAGAGGGGTAAACAGTAGCATGCTGCATGGGGGGCCAGTAGGAGTTTGCTCCAATGGGCTGGGTGGTGAAGACAATGGTTAGATTAGCCATCTGTGGGGCTTCTGGTGCCCGGCGTCATTAACCGGCTTAGGGCCTCACAGTAACGCCAGACAGCCTCTTTCCCCCATGCATTAAGTATCAAGGCTTGTGAGTCTTGCGTGTGCGTTTGTCAGGATGGTTGGGTGACAGAAGGAGCTAGCTGTGACATGGTAATGTCTGATGATGCTCATAATTACATATATAAACATGCATCTGCACATCCGCACATGCAGAAACGTGCTTATGTGTGTTTATGCACATTTGCTCAGACACACACACACACAGGTTTACAGAAACCACTCCACCCCCAGTCTTGCACCCCTCTGGTCCCAGTTCAGGGGAGCAGAGTTTGACATTTGCTTTGTCTCCTTTTTCGTCTCCTGAGTAGATTGGTGCCAATTTGCATATTACTGCACATCAGTTGGAGGATACACATGACTATTATTGGGACCTCTTTCGAGTATTTTTCCACAGAAGAGAGAGGACGGATAGAGAAGCACAGCATGTAGTATATTCACATATGGTATTTAAGTTGCTTTAATACCTATATAAGCAAATCTGATTTTCCTGAAATAGGATTGATCATTCCTTTCAACCAACACTGTGTTCTCTGTCACTGCTGTTAAATTATTTATTATTGCTTGATTCATTTTTTTTTTTATGTTCTGAATTGACTTGTTTTCATCACTGTCCTTTTAGATGACTTCTGCATGGCTTTACTGTAACAGTGTACCAGCAGGAAACTGAAGCCCTTTGAGAAAGGCAGATGAAAAACTGATTATATAATAACAAGTTAACTAGTCAGAATCTTTGCAGTGACTGTAAACCATTCATCACTGCACAGGAAACAGCTCTTTATGCAGACTCATTAGGGCATGCCCCCTGTCGAGTGTTTACACCGACATAAAGCTATGGTTCAATGTATGGAGTCTGAGTGCATGTGGTGCAAAATAACAGTGGCACAATTGCAGTAATAATCTAAACTGAATGGATACATTAAAATGCTTGTTATGTGAAATGTCACTGTGCCATGGAAATGAATCTGATGATGTGTTGCCATAGTAAAAGCAATATTTATTTAAACCTACTGTCCCTATAAAACCTGGCCTGATAATTGAAATATTACCATATATAGTTATTCACATATTCTCATATTTTTATACACACATACACTCTGCACTTATGGAACCTTTTTCCTTGATAATATTAAGAATTCAATTGAGTCACGTTAGCTGCACAAGACATTGTATTGATACTTTTCATCCATTTGAGGATTTGAATCATCTAACAAGAAAAAAATGCTTCTAACTAGAGGTTAAGTTCAGGGCTGGATCTGCTGGATCCCTCTCCTTTTATGTTCAGCAACAAGACACCCAGGTATGTGTGTGTCCAGTTTTAAATGTGGCATAGTCAGCTCACCTTGTAATCTTCCCTGACATCTTCATTCTCAATAACAGGAAATGTTTTCCTAAACAGCAGGCAGATAATAGACTCCATTTAGCGTGATTGTAAGAGGAGCACACAATCTTGGAGATTATGTAAGACAGAAGCAAGGCCATTATGACTAAAACTACACTAAAAACTAGCTGAAATGATTTTGTGTACTTACAAAAGTGAAACAAACAAGTATGGTTGTGTGTTGTTTGCATTGTTCCATTTTATTATGTTACTCTTTTGAATGTCTTAAATCTGATAAATACTACCCATATCATGATAAAAACAAACTAAAATCAACCATAGCTGTGGTTAGGACACATACAGTAGTTGCAGAACTTTGGGTGATCATGGGCAAAGTTCTGCACTGCTCACAAGACTACTATGCAATATTATATAAATATTACAGTCATATTAAGGTCATATTTTTTTTAAATTTCAAGTTATTGGTATTTGGCATTGTTTGTTTTATACACATGAGACCTTTCTTGTGACACTTAGGCACCATCACTCATTTGAACAAGCCCCCCCCCCGTAGACTATTAACAACATGATTTGCTTCTGTTCATTTTAAACTGGAGGAGAGCTGTTTGCTTTGGACTGATTAGTGCCATTGTCTCGATTAGCCCTTCTGATGGAGCCACGCAAACTCAAGTGCCATTTTATGATGACGCCCATGTGCAAACGAGATCCCGATTAATGGATCATAGAATTGTTCATTAGCACTCCACCTGCCAGAGCAGTGCTTGAAAAATGCAAATTGGTTGTTGTTTTTTCTCCCCTCCCCCAATAACCTTTCAAGTGCTGTTTGAAGTGCAGCTAGGCTATTAGTACCATTTGGGTGTGAGTAACTGGTTTAGGGTGGAGGTTCAGTTCAATTCACTTCCACAGAAAACTCCTTGATACAATAAAAAAAAAAGAAGAAAGAAAGAAAATAAAAGGAAAAAAGGAGTTTCTGGAAATTAATTTCAGCAGATGTTCAGTTCACATGAGTGTATTTAGATGGTCTTCAGAAGAACATGTTAGGTGCATGTTATTGACATGTATAGGTAGACCATAACATATGTAAATATACAACTATCATGAAAGTTATGAAATCCTCTTTTACTATATAGATGCATATTTAATTCATCACACAATAAATACAGGAAGCTGATGACTTATATTTAAGACATACTTAATGTTTAAACAAGCAACCAAGCATGGTTGATATAGATAGATGTAGAGACATTTTGCTGTATATGAACATATAATGTCCCATATTTATCTTCTATTTATTTATAAAAGGAAGATCTGCCACCACTATTATTATGATTATGATTATTGCATTCTTCTTTTGTCCTCCACTTGTCCACTTTCCTCATTTTTTTAAAGACACACATGCTGGGCCATGCCAAGTTTTCAGCTAATATGTCTTTGGGAATCACTTTGTTGGTGCAACTTTAGTAAGTTGTCTGTTATGTATTGACACAACACTGGTTCATCCCTTGAGTTAGATGCCTTCTGCATAGGTCAGCTTTAAGTGGCTTAGCAAAAGACATTCGTCTGAAAATGGTCAGACACATAGACCTGAATAAACATGAGTGAAAAAGCAGCAAATGTCCAAAGAAAGCCTGGAGAACTATTGCTCAAGACCACTTTAAAAATTATAAGAAAGTCTGGCTCCTTGGAAGTAAATATAAAGAAATGAGGGGTGGTTCAAGACTTGTGCACAGTACTGTATGCACATATTTTTTTTCAACTCTTGAATTGGTTGAATGTCAGTGAGGGAGGATGAACTTACGGTATCTCAGCCACACAACTCCGTCTCCGAGCTTAGAAGCCTCAGTTACTGTTTAAATCTTTTGCTTGCAAAGGGCAGCCAATCAGAATAAAGCTGGCTTGAAGTGAGGGGACGGGAGATAAAACTGCTTGTTTCAGACAGGGGATCAGCTGAGGGGTTGCACCAAGCTGCACCAGGTATAACATTGGTGAGGATCAATGAATTGTGAATCACACAAAGTAGTTGTACTAGTAGAGTCCATGAAAAAGTTGGAAATGAACATAATAGGTCCCTTTTAATGAACCACCAAAGATTTGCATTTGTGAGCTGTTGTAACAGAGACTATTTTCTGGAATTCATTTCTATGATATTCTCATGGTGTTCCTTCAGGTTGTACTCCTTTCCAGCTGGTAGTGATAGAAGAGGCTCTCTGGGGATTGTGGAGATTAGGTGTCCTCCTAGATTAGGGCTGACGGGGCACCATGGCTCATCCCTTTAGTCCCCTAGGTATTTACACAGTACTTGGCTTACCTACAGGTGGCTAATATGCTGTGAGCCTTCACCTCTTATATGGCTTGTGTACATATGCACACTGTGTGTGTGTGTGTGTGTGTGTGTGTGTGTGTGTGAGAAAAGAAAAAAGAGAGTGATAGATAGGAAAGTGTTGACTGGCTCCTGGATAATCAATCAAACAAACAGAAAAAGAAGTGTGTATACACAGGTGTGTTCACAGTCACATATCACACAACGGAATGTACATTCACAAATACACTTCCATACACACACACACTCACAAAAGCAGGCAGGCTCTTTGATTGCTTACATTCACCATATCCAAATGCTTTACGGGCTTCTCTAACTGTATGCAGGTGGTCCAAAACTGAGCCCAACTGTCAAATTCATTTTGTAGGCTTCATGTCCCTAATCCTACATGTTTGGTTAAATATAAAGCACTACAATAAACACATGGATTTTTTTTTGTCTTGTTCTCCCTCCAAGTACTGACTAGTCAGTTTCTTGAGAAATTTGGAGATTAGATCCCTAAAGACTACAATCACACCAGTCCAAGTCTTGAACCACCCTTCTTTATATTTTACTTCCAAGGAGTCAGACTTTCTTGTAATTTTTAAATTGGACTTGAGCAACAGTTCCACATTTACCTATGAATTATTCAAGCCTAAAAAGGTACCTAACGCAAGGGATGAACCAGTGTTACCTCTACATGTAACAGACAACTTAACAAAGAATAAATCTGACATTTTATCTTTAGGCCATTTTTTACTAGCAGTGCATCTCAAAAGACACAAAACTTGCTCCCAATTTTTTGGTTGAATTCACGAAACATGCCAAAGATAATGCAGCTGTCGTACTATTTTATGCCTGTCACAATTTGACAGGCATAAAATTGTATTTTTGCACAAATAAGATAATTTGCAAAGCACTATCACCTGATAACCTGGGATATCTCAGCATGGTGTGCCATGTGTGCTTTAAAAAATTTGAGGAAAGTAGAAGAACAATTGACAGGGCTAAAAAGCTATCTACAGCAGATAAACAGCTTCTGAAAGTTATTTCCTTAAGAAATAGGGAAAAAAAATCCAAAAGTGATCTGATGCAGGACCTGAGAGATGCATCTGGCCAGTCAGTTGATCCATCTACTGTTCACTGAAGCCTCATCAGAAATGGTTTCATGGAAGGGTGGCTATCAAGAAGTCGTTCTTAAGGAAGGGAAACAGGGAGAAAAGCCTGAGGTATGCAAAATTGCACAAGAACTGGACTGAAAATCAGTGGCAACAGGTCTGATAGAGTGATGAATCCAAATGAGAAATTTTTGCTTGAAATTGGTGGAATTATGAATGGAGCAAAGTACTATCAGATTTTTATCTACCATGCAATACCATCTGGAAAGCGTCTGGCAATGGCTTCATTTTTCAGCATGACAGTGATCCCAAACATACTGCCAATGCAGTAAAAACAAACAATAGAACGCTATCAGTCATGGAATTGGTCTCCCCAGAGCCTGGACCTCAACATTACTGAAGCAGTGTGGGATCATCTTAACAGAGAATAGAGGCAAAATTCAGCCAACATCCAAAGAAGAGCTTTAAATGTCCTTCAGGAAGGTGGAGAACTGTTCCTGAAGACTAAAAGAAATTACAAGAAATTTATGTGTGCGTGTTTCAATAAATTACTGCACCTATTTCCCATTTGCTAAGCAAAAAATAAAATAAATAAATGGGGGGGGGCTCAATACTTTTCCCTACATTTTAGAGTAAACAGTCAAACTAAAGTGGCTTTTCCAACCCAAGTTTGTACCTCTCACAACTTCATTATGCTTCTTTTTATTGGTTGAAGCTTTTGGTCAATTTGAAAAAGCAAGTGTGTGACTCCAGTGGATCTCAGTCAAAGTAATTATGTGTGCATATGTAGTTCATGTGTCTCTGTGTATGTAATTCTGTGCAAAGAAGCCACCTGTTTGATGTAGCCACTGTTGTGCAGTAATTAGTTGTTGGTGTTTTACTGCCTCTTAGGAACTTGGTCATACATGCAGTGAATGTTACCACGTGCACTTTTGTCAAGTAAGACGTGTTGTTATACATCATCTTGAGTAAGTGTACCTTCTGGTTCACTTGGCATTGTAATTCATTACATAGTGAGGCTGCTATGATTGTAAACGGGATAAAAGCGAAGAGAATGAAAAACTGTAGCTCGTGTACACCGTTCAAGGGGAAAGAGTGCCCATGGGAATTTCATCAGATATTTCAAAGTTATATCAGACTATTACTCTGAAAGGGGAGGTGAAGGTACACAGGTGTGGGGAGCAAGGTGTCTACAAGTAGACATCCACATAAAACTTCCAGGCAACTTGTGAGATTTCATTTTCCAACTCTGAACAGAATTAAAGCCAGCAGTGACATGTTTTATGTTAGAATACCAGAAAGGACAACAGTCTCAGGACAGCAATACCTTTGGATAACAAAATATCTTTTCATCAGGTAAATGGACATTTGGAAAGCATTTTGGTAACAAAAACAAAAAAAGGTTACTAAAAGCTAAAATAGTCACTGATAACATGTTTTAAAGACAGACCTAAATGTAAGAATGCAGTCTTTTGTCAAAATACTGACAGTAGTCATCACTGAATGATAATGTCCTTGCCTACATTATGCTCACCTGGGGGAGGAAATTTCTAAAGCATAATTAGCTACAGTATATGCAGTGTCCACTGTTCCTTAGAGACAGAAAACATCAAGACTTTCAATTTAAATGGTACAGATTCTATGGCCGAGCGAGGCAGTGTGTACAGTGAGTAGGAGTGAATAGTGTGGGTTTGAAGTGCTGTGGGATAGAGTCCAGCTTACAGCCATTGTTATGTTCCTAGGATCTCCCATTTCGTTCCGTTCTGCACTAAACATTTGAGGCCAGAGTTTTCCAGGTTCCACAGAAATGCCAGTGATCTATAGCTTCCTGGATCATGGAAAAAAGTTATCCTAAAAATCAATTTTTAAAAATGCTAAAGCAATTCAAAAAAAAAAAAAAATGCATTTCTGTGCACTCAGTACACATCAGATCTTCAGTACAGCTCTGGATCATGCCACTTACAGAAATACTCTCTACATTGTGATGATTCTGCAGTGATTTAATGTTTAAGTCATGGGCAGGAAGAAGAGTACAGAGCACTAGTGGATGACTTGGTGGAGTGCAAGGGGAAGAACCATTAGCTTCTAAGTGTGAATAAAACTAGAGAGATGGTGATCGACATCCGAATGAAGGGGATCGCTACAGGACCCGTCTATCTTGGGGTAGGATGTCGAGACCCTGATCATCCACATCGACAACAAGCTGGACTGAAAGACCAACACAGAAGCTGTATATTGCGAGGAGATGAGAAGGCTCTGTTTCCTGAGGAAGCTGATATCCATCAGTGTGTGCAGCAAAGTTACAGAGATTTTCTCTCACTCAGTTATGGCAAGCACAGTGTACTTTGCTGTAGTCTGCTGGGTGAGCAGGATTGGAAAGGAACTCGTTCATGCAACATGCCATCACATTTAAAATACAATATATCTGTCTGGCAAACAGACATCTGCAAGATAATAATAATAATACTTTTTTTTTTTACTTTTACTTTCATATTATTTGTTTTTTTATTATTTAAGAATCATTTCAATATGATAGAACAAATAACTGGGATAGATACTTTCTTGTTCTCATTCATAATAAAGATTAGTTACAGTATTAAGACTCTCCAAAAAGACCTGCTGATTTAAAGATGCTATTTTAACAAAGTCAGTGAGATCCCTAACTCACCTATTTTCAGGTTGTAACAAGAAAATCAGTGTTATTCTCTTCCCCTTTCAGTGTTTTTTTTGGGTTTTTTTCTTATCATGATCAGTGTATGCCAGCAGGACTTTCCAGCATTAGCCAATAAGTGCTGTTTGTATTCATGCATCAATTTCCATAATTATTGTTTAAACTGTTTTCTGAGGTGTTTGTTAAATTAATTTGTTTGGAATTAGCTTATCACCTGGGCCTCCATGACCAAAGTGCCAATTACGTCAATAAACCTTGAATACTTGGTGCCAAGCTGCAACAAAGTTGAGCGTGTCTCAGCACAGCTTGATAAAGGCTCAGTCATGGTTATAGCTGTTGTAGGCCAAACCACAAATACATCTTGCTATAAATCACCTGCACATTTCAACTTAATCTTTATTATTTAAGAAATGTGATTGCAGGTTTTATATGTCATTTGTTGTTATTCATTTAATAACAAGTACTGTCTCGGGTTTCCAGTTAAGGTCAAGGAAGCTCCCTGACAGAAGTACAACCAGAAGTACTACTACATTTTGCACCTTTTCAGTGTTTGCACTCGTGTCTTTGCCTCACTCTTTTCTCTGCAGTCTTGCTATATTTCGGTGGAAATTTGTAGTTAAGTTGCTTACAAAGAATTTTGCATTCACTGTAGTAACACTGTTTAGCTTTAAAGTACCCAAATCAGATAGGTTAATGCATGAAATTGGTAGCTAATGGAGAAATGTGTTGAAGTGGTGTGTAACACAGGGCTGCACTGTTGAATGCAATGCTGAGACAGTGTTTGTCACCATGGAGCATTCAGTGACTTTAGCTAACAGCATAGCACTTGTACTCTAATGAACACAAAAGAAACTCTGTGAAAGTTTCTCCGCCATTGAACACGTGTGGTTACAGAGGGTTAGTTCTTTTCTTACTTTTCTGAAAGAAAATACATTATGTTGGGCTTTTACATTATATATATAATTTATTTTTGTATACTTTTTTTTGTTAATATACTCTACACAAATATATTTCCTTTTGCTTCACACATGCACTGAGCACATGCACCAAAAAAGGTGTCTGAAAGTCCTCGGGCACATTCCCAGAAAGTGTATCTTTCTTTTATTTACACAGTACTACACAGACAGAACTATTATAGGCGTCTTATTGGCATCAAATTTAAGCCCTTGCTCATTTTTAATTACATTACATGGACAAAAGTATTGAGCCACACCTCAGTCTCATTGCCACAGGTGTTTAAAATCAAGCACCTGACCAAGCAGTCTGCCTGTTCACACATTTGTGAATGAATGGGTGATTCTAAAGCCCTCTCTGTATTTAAGTGTGCTACTGCAACAAGGATGGCACCACTGCCACAAGTCATTTCATGAAATTTCTTCCCTCCTAGATATTCTACGATCAACTGTAAGTGGGAATATTGCAAAGTGGAAAAGTTTAGGAACCACAGCAACTCAGCCAGTGGTGTAAAGTTACAGTGCTGAGGTACAGAGTGCTTAAAACTCACCAATAATGACTCAGTAGCAGCTCAGTACAAAAACTGAGCAGGGAGCTTCATGGCATTGGCTTCCATGCTCCTGTAGATGTAATTTGTAGATGTTCCAGTACCTTTGCCCATTTAGTGTTAATGCATCAGTCAGACACCACAAAAAGTTTCAGCTGACTGTAATTTTGTCAGCGTGCACACCTTTCTGGCATTTATTAGCTGCAAGTCCTTGCTCCCAATGTGGTAAGCTTACAGAGTTTAAAACTGTTGCGCCATACAACAAATCAACATATGCAACATTTCCCACCTTATCGAGTAAGTCACTGCTTGTTACAGAGAAATCAAACCAAGCATGGCTCTTTTTGTCTTTGACGGCTTGAAGTCTTTATGTTTGCATGGCACTGACACATTGTGTTAATGTGCTGGATTTAAATATGTAAAACAGAGGGGAAATCTATATAAAGTAAAAGTAAAAAGAAAAGAGTATATTTCTGCAATGCAAGTGATGCATTTGGCTGGGAGTAGTGTTCTATCTACAGGCCTAGACAATCATAGGAAGAATAATGATGGTAATCACTATTAGGCCCCATGGAGATACTTGTTTACAGTTATTAGTCAGTACACCATTCTGTTCGGCATGCTCCACATTAATAATGTGTGTGTGTGTGTGTGTGTGTGTGTGTGTGTAGGACAGGGATTAAATATTGTAGACTAAATGTCTGCTACTGAATGCCACTTTTGGTTTAACCCTCATCTTACTGACTGGGCCGCTGCAGACGCCAGAGATTTTAAAAAAAAATCTCAAGTGTTTATTTTTCTATAATTCTAATCAAAAGCACTCAATTCCACCTGTATACACGGCTCAAAAAAACTAAAGGAACACTTTTTAATAAGAGTTTAGCATCAAGTCAATTAAACTTCTGGGATATTGATCTGGTCAGGAATTTTAGTAACTGTTTGTGCTTCCTTTCACATGCAAACATGCCTAGGATGAGGCAAACTGGGTGCTATAATTGTCTGTTGTGTCTGATTAGCTTTAGTTCTCCCTACAATCATAGTTTACATACTGTAAGCCAGATTGAGCAGACAGGGCCCAGTCTGACTTTGTCTCAGATTCTTTTCATAATACAGAATTTACATGCACAGCCAAGGTGTGGAGGGTGGAGAGTTTGGTGGTCTCAGGATCTTGTCTCTGTTCTTTTTTTTTTTTGCAGATGATGTGGTTCTTTTGGCTTCATTGAGCCAAAAGAACCACATCACCTCCTACTTTGCAGGTGATTGTGGAGTAGATGGAATTAGAATTAGCACCTCCAAATCTCGGGCTCAGCTGGAAATGGGTGGAGTGCCCACTCTAGGTCAGGGACAAGGTGTGGCCCCAAGTGGAGGTGTTTAAGTATCTCAGGGAATGAGGGGAGAGCGGACCAGGAAATTGACAGATTGGTGCAGCACCTGTAGTGATGTGAAGATTGTACCAGACTGTTGTGGAGAGCTGACGCTGAAGCTGGTGATGTATCTACGTTCCTACCCTCACCTATTGTCACAAGTTATGCAGAGTGATTGAAAAGAATGAGATCACAGATACAAGAAGCAGAAATGAGCTTCCTCTGCGGGGTGGCTGGACTCTCCCTTAGAGATAGGGTGATGAGCTTACTCATTTGGGAGCAACTATGAATAGAGCCTCTACTCCTCCATGTTAATGGAGCCACTTGACATGGTTTGGGCATCTGACCAGGATGCCTCCTGGATGCCTCCTATGTGAGGTGTTTTGGGCATAACCTACAGGCCCAGGACACACTGGAGAAATTAGACCACTGCTTAGCTGTGTGTTTATTTTAATTATTTTATACTAGGGTCAAAATGATCCTAATTCATTTTATCATATAAACAGAACACAAATACAAACAGAACACAAATAATGTTTACTTGAAGCATACCTCAATCTGGAACATAGTTGGGATAATAGCTGAAAGTTGTATTAAAGAAAAGTTTTGATTTTCATTTTACAAACTATGCTAATTAATTGTAACTTTGGAAAAATAATGATATATATTTCTTTAGATGGCATTAATAAGCAATAATGCTTTAGAGAGAGAAAAGTTTTGCTCTTATCATTATTTTGCCATTATGATTGCTTCTCACAGTAAATTATTCTTGGGGTCCTCGGGGTAGATTGAGGGTTAAAGTGTAACACTTCATGTGCCGCCACAACTGATTTTAACATGCGTATGAAAGCATCTGCATCTGGGCTATGTCTGCTTGTGTGTGCAGACACACCGTTTAGGTGACTTTTTGCTGCTGTCTTTCTGCTCAGTATCCATCTACAGCAAAGTCATCCATCAATCTGTCTACTCTCAAGCCCACCATATCACCTTTCCTCTTCCCTGCATTTTTTCATCCTTCCTTTTATCCCACAGCTCTCTCTTTTCCGCCTTATCCTGCTTTATCCCTGTCACCTACCCACAGTCCAACTTAAGGTATTCTCGTACCTTAGACAAGAAAGCATGCATGTGTGCTAAGGCAGGCCTCAGTCCATCACACGTATGAATGTTTTGATGATCCTTGAATGTCAAATTTGAACACACTGAGTAACTTTGAACATTGCATTAATGTCATGAAGAAACACAATTTAACTGAAACCATAAATGTTTTCTACATCTAACCATGACGTTTTGTGCTAAAGTATAACCAGGGTGTCAAAGCAAATTTAACAGCAAGTCCAATCAAAGACCCTAAATAGGATGCAAATACAGTTTTCTGGATGAGTCTTACGATTTACCCAACTTCCTTCATTTGGACTTTGTGTTTTATGCCACCCTATTTTATAGTCTCAGAGATGTGATTGGCATTGATAAAACAGCTTCATTTGATGCTGTGAGAGAGAGCTTTATTTTATTTTATTTTTCTGGCATGAATCCATCCATCCATTGTCTGCTCCTTACTTATCTGGGTCCAGGTCATGTGAGCAGCAGTCAAGACCTCCCTCTCCTCGGCCTCCTCCTCCAGTTCTACTGAGGAGACACCAAGCTTTTCCCCAGCTTTATATCCCAATGGATATAATCTCTCCAGCATACCCTGAGTCTGTCCCAGGGCCTCTTTCCAGCAGGACCTCACCTATGAGGTACCCAGGAGGCATCCTAATCAGATGTCTGAACCACCTCAATTGGTTCCTTTCAATGTGGGGGAGTAGTCTATGCTGATTCCCTCCTAGCCAGACTCTTCTGAAGCAAGCATAGCCACTCTTTGGCTATGCTTGCTAATTTCCACCACTTATATCTGTGATTTCAATCTTTTGGTCACTACTCACAGCTTGTGACTGCAGATAAGGGTATAAATGTAGATCAACCAGTAAAACAACAGCTTTGTTTTCACTCTCAACTCTCTCTTCACCACAACAGACTGGTGCAGAATCTGTATCGTTGCAGACACAACACCACAAGGCCACAAACTGATGAAGCCAACAGAATCACATCATCTGCAAAAAGTAGAGACAAGATCCTGCAGCCACCTGCAGACCTTCTGCCACTTGGCTACGCCAAGAAATTCTGTCAAAAAAAATTATGAAAAGAATCAGTGACAAATGTCAGCTCTGTTGGAGTCCACCACCCACTGGGAATGAGTCTGGCTTATTACCAGTAATAATTGTTGTCACTCTATACATTGGATTGCTTCTGATGAAAAAGTGAAATTATTTTAAATCTGTTTCTGTGCCTCAAGAATAATGAAAACTTTTCAAACAAAAAAAAGGGATAAAATTCACAGCTGAAATCACAACACACACACACACACACACACACACACACACACACACACACACACACACACACACACACACACACACACACACATCACTTTCCATCCTGCTCTCCCACTCCTGGGGGCACCCAGTGGAAGAAATTAGCTGAGGTCAGTGTAACTGTAGCACCCTTAATCAATGCTTATTTGCCTTGATGGCTGCTATCTCTCACTTCCTCTCTCTCCCTGAACTGTACCAAACTCCAGCCAGTCATGCATCATTCATAAGGGTACAGAGAAGATCTGAAACTCTGGATCCTGTCTAACCTCTAGGCTGAGGTTGGTCCGTCAGTGTCCTTTTGTAAGTTATCTTTTGTTCTGCCTGTAAGTATACAAGGTGTTCAGTGGCTAGGTAGAGGTGACACCTGGGAGAGCGACCGTCAACAGAAATATGGAGGGGTTTGAAGTGGTGAATTAGCTCATGTGATGCATAAAATGTATATGTAAAGTGTTCATCAAGAGAAACCCCATCTTTACCCCACCCCCAATCATTATGCACTCCATAATCTTGTCTGTCTCTTTTCAGAACTTTATTAAGAAATGTGAACTCATCTTTTTAGATACTGTGTTTTGGTGGGACACTACATGTAGACGGGGATATTCTGATTCATTCCTTGAAAGTAGATAAGTAATGGTGAAAATTACAGGTTAAAGTTAACAGCTGTACTAGAAACAGAACCAAAGCAAAACCAACTGAAAAAAAAAGAGTTTATGTCCCTTTGCAATGATGCTCTGTGCAAGTACTGTCTAATGTGGCCTAACAATTTTTAATATGAATATGTGGGTTGCTGCCTTTACTGCTGTGACTCATCCACCCCGTATTTCAGTTCAGAATCTAATTCCTTTCCAGAATAGAAAGGAATTAGATTTTTTTCCAAACACCTCGGACTTCAACAAAATGTTTCTCTTCTCCCTTTGATCTGTGCATCCCATATCCATGAATGTCAAAGCTGCAAATTAATATCTTATTAGCCATCAGACCACTACACAGGAAATCCCAATCTTGTCCATGGTGCTTCCATGGTATCAGCAAACAGATAACTTTTTTCTTTTTGAATGTGGATACTCTGTGGTCAGGGTAACAAGGTGAAGCTGTGAGGCACAGTGCGGCAACATATTTTATGGCTATACAGTTTCACCTGCCCGGCAGATGCAAGAAAAAAAGAAAGTTGGTGACAGTTTATTTGTGTGTGGGTGTGTGTTTGCATGCATCCGCCAGACAAAAAGAGGGAGGACGTCCATTAAATAAAAACAGTCCTGTATAGATAGTGAACAGAACAATAAGGTCTTGTGGTTCTGACTGTACCTCCCATCCCCCCCACCCCCCACCCACATCCCCTTCATCGCCTCATCTCTCTTTTGATCACTGCCCTTTCTTTTCTCAGACATCGCTCCTTCCATGGCTTCACACACATAAAACTGCATATGTGTGTGTGTGTGCACACGTGTGTGTTTCTCCACCTATTTTCTTTCCTTTCTTCCCCTTGTATCACACAGACTTTGATCTGCATCACAGACTCGCACAGCCCTTTCCCCCTTTCTTGTTCCTCCTTTGCCATTTGTCAGTCTTCCGATCTCATGCATCTTTTGAGTTTACTGTAGAGTTCTGTTCCTTTGGGTTTCATCCATTGCTTTCTTGCTGTGTGTTTCTTCACAGAAGCACGTATTCATGTAAACGAATAAAGGAACCTGAAGCAATCCTCCAGAGCTCACCTATGGCACACATGCTTGTCTTGAATTACTATCTCCAGCTAACTCCTACAGCCTGTTTATGCTTGACATTGTCGCCCTTTCAAATGATGTCACACTACTGGCATGCGCCGCGCTTTGGTATCGTTTTACTTTGTCATGCCACCTCTGGATTTTTGTTAATATGTCTTTACCAACATTTTAATGATATATCAATACAGGAGCTAAGAAAGTCCCAGACTATCATGAGGGAGATGCTGCAACAGCTTGAAAAGATGAGATCGTGTGGAGAAAACTTTTAAAATAACTCTGTGACAGCTTTTCTGCCTGTTTCCACTTCTTCCATCGCTATTCCACCACAGAGTTTCTGCCTGAGTTGCAGCACCTATCAGTCAGGAGAAGACTGCAGCAAGTGAGTATAAATGGTTATGGAGCTGATGACAGTGCAGTTGGCACACACAACAATACGGTGACCATAAAGCAGGCTCTAATTCACTAACTCCTCTACAGCAACGGTTAATTCTAGACTTCCAAGATACAAAGATTTAAGAGAGAGGGAAGGACAATAATGAATGGGGAGAGAAACATAGGCCTCTTTATCTTTCATCAGTTCTCCTCCCTAAGCCACCTCATTTAAAAAAGGTGGGTACCCGTGAAAACACGGACAGCGAAGGGCAGGGTGAGAGGTAAGTATAAAAGGAAGAGTGTGCGGGAGAAAACTAGGGGGAAAGGCAGTGGGAGAGGCAGAGCATCACAGAATGAGAGGAACATGAGATGGTAAAACAGGACGCAAACAGAGACAGACAATTGGAGAAGTCATGAACAAGCAAAAGCAGGACAAACACACGGGTCATCTTGGCCAAGGTCTGACACAAAGTCAGCAATGGGTCCTTCCCGTTGCCTAAAGACGTGAGGCCTGTTAGGACAGTGACATTTGCAGGCATCACGTCTCAAGGGAAGCAATATCACAGACACTGTATACTGCTGTGAGACCTCCCATTTAACAAATTTAGCTCTCCGGGACTGTAAAACTTCAAAGCCATTTACTACCTCTCTGACCTTTGTTTTTACTTACATTTCAATCCATATTCATCACCGTGTTATGTCCTTGTTAACACAGGTCTATTTTTCTCTCCCTACTTGCTCCAACATCTTACAAATTTGCTTATATCAGTCAGAATTTAAAATGCATTTCTCCTCTTGCACGTGTAAGCCAGAGTTTGTGCTTAAAAGCAAAAATGTGTTTTGCAATGAATGTCTGCAAGATAGTCTATATAATATAGTCTATAGATTAGATTCAAAAGGTGCAGTTGTCAGACGGGTCTTAACAAGCTCCCTCAGATCAGACAGGCCAATTTTAAGGTGAACTCTCATTGGGGGGAAGGGTAAACTACACCTGGCTGTCATCACCTGCTGAACAGCGTGTACCCAATTGCTGTAATGCACTGCTTGATCGTTGTCTGATGTTTCGACTCTCTCTTTGAAGGACAGAACCAACTGTCAAAAACCAACTATTGTCCTCCTAGTTTTTTTTAACTTAAACTCTGCAAGCTTCTTTTAAAATGCTGTTGTAAAAACATAAAGTGTCACTCTACATCTCTCCAGAATTAGGTTTAATGCAAATTTGTTTTCACCAGGGCTCTTTTTTTGTTCTTTTGCATGTGTCTATTTTTTAAGCTGTATCAAATATTTAAGCAGAAGAATATAGGGCCTGTTAACTAGTTTAGGGAGATAACTTGATTTTGCTACTATATTCATATGGCATACTCCTCTTATTGCAACATAAGCAGCCAATACCTTAATATCAATGATAGATGCAGCAAATATCACTGACTATCTTGTAACAGTGGTACATGTCTAGATCTGGGATATATGAAGCAGTAAGTGAACAGTCACTTCTCATTATTATTGTCCAGGTGTAAAGACTTCAGCAACTTTGACAAGAACCGAGGCTTTATGCCCAGATGACTGGGTCTGAGCATCTGAGCATCCTGCAGGTGCATCCTGCAGGTGGGAACAGTGTTGGCAGGACACAAACCAACAGCATAGGCTGTGGTGGTCATAAGGTTTTGGTTCATCACTGTATAATCAAACCTAACCTTTGATTATGTCAGTGTGCTGAAGCAGCAAGTGCTCTCCTTCCTAACATGGTGTCTTGTGTGCTGATGCATCATTCACCTGAAATCCGTTGCGTTACTTGCTACTGTTAGCTCTCTATACCCCAATAGAATTCTATTAGAATGTCCCAGTTTGCTGAGAATTCCAAAAGAAATGGGACATTTTCACAGTTATTGATTGTCAGCAGATTAGACATGTGACCCTCCTGTGTGGACAGCTGAGAACAAGCCAGCTATAACAGCAACAGTTGGTTATACGTCATGCCAGTTAACATTATGCTCAAGTGTCATAAAAATCACCCTTTCCCTCTGATAACAATTTGATTACATTCACACATCATATGAGAGTTTATCAACCCACATCGGGCTCCTTTCACAGAGTTTTACAGCCTGCTCGAGAATAAATAGACGTGGATGCTTCACACCTGGTATTTTGACAGCTCAGGTAAACAGCTATGCTTTCCACGGGTGAATGCCCAGCAAGACCGTTTGAGGTGACTAGAAGGTAAAAATGTAAAAGCTTGTGAAATATTTAACTGACACATTTGTTTTTTTGTTATGTGTTGATGTTTTTCAAATATATTAAAATATAGTGTGCATGTGTGTATGTGCTTTTTTTTTTTTTTAACACAAACAGCAGTTAATGTTTAATGCACTGGCTACTAGAAACCTAACATTTAACCACTCCTATTCCTCTCCAGGTCACACCTATAGGCTGTGAGTCTACAGTGTTCCACATTGGTTGAAGTTTTAGGTGGAACTCATTACGGTCACACTCCACTTTCTGCTCTGTTGAATTTAGCGCGTTCTTCTGAAAAGAGATGACATTGGAGGCGCAATGCCAAGCACTGACACTCTACATATTTAGCAATCAGAGAACCATTCCAAATAAGTTGCATGATGTAATGCTATGAATGAGAACAAGGGTTTTGTACTGCATTTAAACCTGTTCACGTTTAGACTGGGAAGCGTTCTTTAAAAGTCTCTAAGCTGAGTGCACCGAAGAGCAACACTATCTGATTTGTTTGTGTTCTCTACCTTTAAATGCTTCCCCTCTCTCCGATTGTCTCCCCATCTCTCCCTCCTTTTCTCTGCCCCATAAAATGGTTTGATTGACCCAACTCAGGAGTTCACGAACAGGCCTGTGAAACTGGCCATCTGTTCCAGGCACAGCTTTTAATATATTAAAAAAAAAAAAAAAGAAAAAAGATAGGTGTGCCTGTGTGCGTGTATGTTGTGTGCTTGAATGTGTTTGAGAGTATGTGATTGAGGAGGGTGGGAGTGATAGCCTTTGCACCTCATGCATGCATGTGAGCATGTTTAAAATGCAGCAAACGTAATGCGATTTGTTCTCTAAGAAATTGGCTTGGCTGAACTGACGACAACAGGGTGTGGACCCATTTTCAATCAAGATTGCTTGTGCCTAGAACTTTAGACACCATTAATCAATCCACATGGAATGGGAAAAAAATACTGTCATAATAAACCTAGTCAAATAAATGTGTAGTTGTATAAACAGTGCACATTAATAGCAACGAAAAAGCAAAGCTCAATCTTTGTCAGTCATTTCTCATATCATTCACCTACAAGGCCCAGTGTTTGACAGTCATTCTAATTCACAATGGCTGACATAGCGACAGAATCCATCTACCTGCCACTTTAGCGTACCCTTGTGATTGAGAAAACCCAAATAGATGCAGATCTGGCAGCACAGAGTACAGAAAGCAGATTATGACAAGTGGAGTCCATGATGAGATGCACATAAACCACACACACACACACACACACAGTACATGCCCAGGCAGACAGTGCAGGCTGGTGCGTGAAGGGTCTGTCAGCCACTTCCTTTCCAGCCTGCCCTCCCTCATTCTAAGGTCTTAATCCTGTCCTTCTCATTTTGATGTAGCAGAGCTTTGGGATCCTCCTATAATTGGACAACACTAGCTCTGGGCAAGGTGTGTGCCATGCATGACTGTCTTGGTGTGTGTGTTTACTCAAATATTATTGCGTGTGTATGTGCCTAAATGTAGACATTCGCTGATCGCATGCAAATGCAAACAAAAACACAGTTCAACAGCTCTCAATATGTGTTTTCATACTTCATATGGAGATCTAAACAAGACTTAGCATTTCATTAAATTACTTTTTGGCACAATGGTATCTCATGCTTGCTTATTATATAATTTATGAACATTATGCATGAAGATGAGTTTTTATGACCAGAATGTTTTAAAATAGCATTGCATGAGTTCAGATATGAAGATAAAGCAAGTCATGCATTAACGTAAGTGTACAGAGCATCCATTACTATTTGACAATCTCACATTACTCTGATATGATATGCTTATAATTTAATGTTGCTTGCTCAAGCAGCTCCCTCCTCCAATCCAATATAATCCTCATGCACAGTGCTTCTTGTATTGTTGACTTACTAAGGTTTAATGTTGCTTTCATATGTTTGTCAAGGGAGGATACATTTCCTTGCAGAGTTCCCATGCATTTAGACTTGGATTCCCATTAATTTTCCCACTATTCCTCCCTCTATATCCACTTGGTGAATGCTGTTCTTTCACAGACAGTAAGAATCTGACTATAATATATTTTGCGTATGCTTATCATCATCTCTTTGTTAAGTTAGCAAATGCCAAACATGTTCTCTTGTTCTCTGAATTGAAGGGGGTCACATAAGCTGCCGTCTCCGATCTGTGTCGCCATATTGTCTTGTGTCTGTGTTTGTATCTGTGTCTGCATCATTCGGGTTCTGTTTATGTCTGTGAGGTGCATAGTTACCTGAGTTATTTGGCTTGGGAACAAAGCTGAACTGTCTCGGTGCCGTCGTCTGTAGACAACCACACGTCAATGTGCAAGACTTTTTTTTTTTTTAAAATTACAACTCAAACCACATTAAAGGCATTGGTATCGCTCAGCAATGTGAAGTGTTTTTACTTGTTTATTGAACCACTTAAAATAGCAGGGCTAAATCCTGGATAACACAGGCGCAGCTCAATAAATCTGAAATTCATCTTACTTAACAATGCTTCACAGTGTTCTGCTATAAATGCACAACGTGTCATAACTCTGTTGGCACTATAATCACACGGTGTTGGTTTAGAGAAAATGGTGAAGAGAGCTTTAGAGCAATAATAGAAAAGCTGTATCAAAAATATAGAAATATCATTTGGGAGGTGGGGGCCTCAGAGGATCAGATTTGAGATCTGATTGAGATAGGGAAATTCAAAGGCTGAGTCAATGACTTAAAATCTTTGTCTCAAACAATTTGTGAACCACGTTTGCAGTGTGGCAGAGCTCTTTAGCCCACTGCAAGACGCCACCTCTATCAAGAAATATCAGTGGGGTAGTCAACAATGCAACAATGTTTATGTAGGTGGTACAGGTAAAAGTAATATCCATATCAGGACCAAAGGTTTTAGCTTTGGTTTTACCCATTTCTCAGTTTTGTCAATGCTCAGGGATCCCCACATATAACTGCAATGGACTGTGTTTTGACACCTTTCTATCATAGCCAGCATTTAGCTGCTCAGCCTTTTGTGCTGCAGCAGCTTTTCTCTGTGGGAACGAACCACATGTACCAAGCTTTTGTGCTACAGACCCATCACTGAACCTTGAGCACCTACGACCCTGTTCACCAGCTACTCTGTCTCTTGGACCACTGCACACCAAGAACACCCTGCAACACCTGCAGTTTGGGAGATGCCCTGACTCTGACCATGTCAAAGTCAGTCAGATCCCTATGTTTGCCTATTTTTCTCACTTCCAACACAACACCTAATATATCACACCTCTTGACAGGTGCAATTGTACCTGCACCTGTCAGTGGTTTTAAAGTTGTGCCTGTTTGGTGTATATGTATGATCTTTATATTTATTTGTGCAGGTCACTGACCTTGTAAATTTCTCTCAGAATATGAATTCTGCATAAGTAGCATTATGTAAACCAAAGAGAATCTACTGTGGCAGGCCTCAGGAGACAGACAACCAGTCATGTTGACGGACAAGAATCCACTGTTAATCTCACATGTATCTGTGCTTTTGTCACAGAGACGCATGCTCAGACAGATACAGTCACACGTGCCAACACTCACTGGTTTGCACCCTTTGGTAGTCTCCCAGAGGCACAGTCAGTCATTCAGTGTCAATCTGCAAGTGTCAACTCAGAACGTGCCAAGAAACCCTAATAAGCTTCCCGCATTCCTGATATGCTGTTGCTGTCTCAAAGCTCATAATGACACATTTAAGAGCAAAGTCATGCTGTTAAAGCCTTATTAAATTCTTCATAAATGTAGATGACAAGTAAAGAGATGATTTGATTTATCAGACAGCTGAAACATTCTGAGCAATGGGCATCTACTGAAATAGATAACATTAAATGAAAGACAAGCATGGAAGTATTAATGTGATTTATGTGGACTTGGATATAATTTTTGTATATTTGGCCATCATTGACATTAGAAATAGAATCCTGCAGATTTTAAGATCAGATACAAATTCTTGTCAGGTAAACTCCTAAACTTATTCCAGAAAGGGTGGAATATAAACCATTAATCCTGCTTTCCTATATGATCTATTACTTTGTTTTTCCAACGCAAGGAGAAATTAGTTTGAATGAGTATGGCATTAAACACAAACAGTGTGTCAAGTGAAATCATTGACATGCTTGATGTGGACTGATATGGAGTTTCAAATGCTTTGAGATCCTAGCAGAGCAAAGGATCTGCCATCATATGCGGTGTAGTTTTGAACTAAAGGTTACATTTACCATCATGAGGCAAACTATCATGTCTGACCCTTCCTGAGCTTTGTTCTGCCAGAGGTTTCTTCCTGTTAAGAGAGAGCTCTTCTTACCCACTGTCACCAAGAGCTTGTTCATGGGTGATTGATTGTCGGGGTTTTCTGTCTAATACTGTGCAGTGTTTAGCTTATAGTTTAAAACACCTAGAGATGACTGCTGCTGTGATTTGGTGCTATATAAATGAATTGAATAGCACAGTAAGTGAAAAAAAAAGATATTTGATAATAAGACAACTGGTTCCCAAAATTGTCTATTGTGCATACGTGGAACATTTATAGACCTACAGATCAATTTACATTAAATTAGGAACAGAATAAACAAACTACAAAAACAAAGTAAACTTTCTCACTGCCCAGGCCCATGCCATGACCCCTATGAGTTAATTTGGTAGATGTTAAAATCATAGAGCAGCTGCTTGTACCAGATGTGAAAGCATCATATTCTCCACTGTGAAAGTCAGAATATTTGCACTGATTTTCCCAAATGACTGTTCTTTATAAATAGCCATGAATGTACAAAGAGTTAACACAATCTCTGCCCTTTTTTTTTTTAACTTTTTTTTTTTTATGTAGGTGATGTTAGAGATTTTTGCACTATGTGAAGATGATTTTTGTGATTGAGTGAGGTAAAATATTTTGGGTTTCCACTACTCTCATCTCCCTGACTCTCATGATGGTAGCTAATGATTACCTTTTTCACACCTACCTTTCTCCTTGTCTTCTTTTTTTTCCTGTCACTCCTTCTCTCTTTCTATCTTTATGACTTGTTGTCAGCAGTAACCTCTCTGGGGAGATGTATTGCTGTAGGCAATACAAGAGTCTATGGATTATACTTTCCCTTCTTTTCTTCCTTCTATTTCTCCTGCTGTTTTTTGCTGTCTTTTTTATTCATTCATTCATTTAATTATTCATTTGTTTATTTTTTACTTTATGGGAATTATTAATACCAGTCAGACAGATAAACCTTAAAGAATAGCTAATGTTTAGTATACAACATTATCTTTATTTTGTAGTTTTGGGAATAACTTTGGCATGAATGACATTATGTCCATTTATGCTTCATTGATCTAATTGCTACAACAAAGTGTGACTTGAGAGAAGTAGGTTGTAAACAAGCCAATATTTAACCAGTTTATGATTTGGAACCATTTTATATAAACTGGCAGACACAAGGATGGTTCTTAGCTCTCATTTGTCAAATTTTGGTAATTTCACTTGAGCAATACTTCTAAAGGTCTTTCAATGTTTTTCTTTAGGTAGCTGTTTTTTTTTCCTCATACCATTTTTAAATGAATGTTATTTTGTTTGTTAAACTACTTAACTGATTTATGAATGATTCAAGCAAAAATAAATAAATAAATAAGGACCTAGCTCAAGGGATAAACCAGTTTGCACATAACAGACAACTTAGCAAAGAACCAGTTTTATATTGCACTTCAGATGCTTTGTTACTAGCAGCCTTGCGCAAAAATACATAATTTATCTAAAAGTCATGTCCTTAAGAATAGCAAAAAATCCAGCAAAGATCCAACACAAGACCTAAGAGATCCATCTGGCCCTTCAGTCGATCCATCTACTGTTCACTGATGCCTCATCAGAAATGGTCTCAGTGGAAGAATGGCTGTCAAGAAGCCATTTTTAAGGAAGAGAAACAGAGAAAAAAGGCCGAGGTATGGCAAATTACACAACACACTAAAAATCTGTGGCAACAGGTCTGATGGAATGATGAATCCAAATTTGAAATTTTCTGTTCAAATTGTATGCAACATGTATGGAGGAGGTCAGGAGCGAGGTGCAACGGAGAGTGCCTACAGTCATTTGTAAAACACGGTTGAGGCTCTGTCATGATTTGGGGCTTCGTTTCATCCAGTGGTGTTGGAGAGCTTGTCAGAACTGATGAATTCTGAACGGTGCAGTACAGTCTGGAAAGTGTCTGACTGGCTAAAGCTTCATTTTTCAGAATGACACTGATCCCAAACACACTGCCAGTGCAGTTAAAACATACCTAAATAGAAAAACAGAACACACTATCAGTCATGGACTGGCCTCCTCAGAGCCCGGATCGCATCATTATTGAAATAGTGTGTGATCATCTTGACAGAATAGAACAAAGGGCGGTCAAAGAAGAACTTTGAATGTTCTTCAAGAAGCCTGGAGAGCTATTCCTAAAGACTACTTAAAGAAATTACAAGAAAGCTGCCTAAGACTTCAGGCTGGCAGACATTAGCTGACCACAACAAAAAGTCAAAACAGGAACCCGCCAACTCACACACAAGGATCATAATCTTCAACAACACTAGAACTACAATGAAAACAGAGATCCAAAAACTCATGTGAATGACTCCAAACTTCCTGCCCTCAGCTCATTGGATTTCTGTTAAAAGTTGGGTTTAAAAGCAGATTGGTCTCAATGACACAGTGTAAAATTGTGCATTGGTTTTAATAAGTTGTGTGTCTGTGAGGATTTGTGTACTTGCAGTAGGCACAATTTATTATAAATAAGTATTAATTATAAAACAAGCATCACGCTGTATAAAACTCAAGCAAAGGTTGCTATAAGAGCTACAGTGGTGCCACACCTTTGCCCATGAAAGAACAAATCAATCATTAAACAAAACGTTTGGGTAGAACATGCTAGAACACTCAAGTGAGGCACATTGGCACGTTTCAAGGTGTCTTTTGTTCTGTCTTTTTTTGTTGTATTGTTTCCAACTCTCATTTCTTCTTCTAACACAGCACTGAACACACAAGGGGATTGCAGTAAACTGCAGCAGTTTTAGCCAATTAGTGTAAATCTCTTTCTCTTCTACTGCAGGTTAAACCTTTCTTGTTACATGATCTGAACACATTGCTGCTAATAAAAGGGAAGCCTTCAGATGCTGTAGGTAATGTTAATGAAAAAAGGTGCAATATTGCATGCTATTCATGAAACAAATATATACAGCAGAGCTAAGGTCCGGTGGGAACTGAAATTCCACACTGAAAAGCAGTTGCTGGCCAACCAAACAGATACAGTGCTGGCTCAGAGAAGCAGTTGTGATAGATGTAGCTATACCAGCTGACAGTAACATCACCGAGACACAGCATGAGAAGACTGAGTAGGTAACAAGGGTTTAGAGAACAATTGGATCATGTGAAAGGTGAAGCACACAGCTGTCACACTTTTCTTTGTCCAGAATATACCTGTATAGAGCAGGTAAGGATAGGTCAGGTTCTATTGATTTTGTTTGACATCTTTTTGCTTTGTTTACATGATCTTCATGGAAGAAACTTTTTGGTTTCTTCACGGAAGCCAAAAAGGGCAGAAATCTGAGACGAGCCAACCCTTGTAAAAGAAGCTGCTATGAAAATTTAAGCCATTTCACATAGTTTCCCAGAAGCCTTGTGAACCACAGGCATGAGCAGGTGTCAAACTGGTTTCCTGTTGTCCTAGACAGGTGTGGACAGCCGTCATCACTCTTGTATTCCTCTGAGCTTAGCTTCATCAACTCTTTCACATTTCCGGCCTCCTCCCTCTCCTGCCTTTTCTTGTCTTATACCTCGCTACTGTACCACACAGTGACGAGTGATTCACTGACTGATGTGGGTCAAGGAAGGCAAGCATCTGGGAATAAGAATCGGAGGGTGAGACATGAAAAAACAGTTGGGCGATAGGGATCACTGAGACATGCAGCTGGTAAGCACTGCAGCATTTTTGCTGTGACAAGGCAAACAGCATGAAAAGTTAAAACAGCACAGACTTTGACATTATATCTTCCAACAGACACACTCTTATGATAGTGGCCAATCTGTAATCACAATGTTCTATCCATAACGTCACTGAATTAAAAGTTTGTGTAACTATTTTGATTTTGCGTTGTAACAACTCAGTGTAACCTCTGCACACGCATAAGCTGATAAAGTCACTGTGTTTTTGTGTTTCTTTTTGTTATCTTTGCCAAAAGTTGCGTCACAGTCAGTTTTTGGGTGAGGTGTCCTTTGTTGTTGTGTGTGTTTACCTCCTCTCTACCTATGCTGCTCAGCATCTTGGCACGCACAAAAAGTGCTCTGTTTTTTTTTTTTTATCTGATACAGTAAAGATATAACTTCATTCTGCATTTACTTCACTGTTCTTTCCTGGCATGCGGCCTTTAGAAACCCTGAGATTCAAGGTAAGGATGTATTAGGCAAAGTTCACCTTTGGAATTTCCTATGCTTGAATGTTTTTGAATAGTTTACTACTTATACTCCTTGCTATGTTTAATTCTTTCAACGGGACAACAGCATCTTGTACTTAACAGTAGACAGAATCAACCGTGTATAGATATGAGGACACCTGCATATATAAATGCATTTGAAATTTGAATCAAAGCCCATTCAGTTTTGCTTCTTTAATTTAAAAAAAATTGCAAAAATTAAACCTTTTCCAATCATCTGGAACTTTTAGTGCAGATTTTAATTTTGTCCTGCCTTGATTATTGTGACTTACTTTTCTCGTGCATCTTTCAGGCCTCCTTAGCCTGTCTTCAGTTGATCCAGGATGCAGCAGTCAGGCTGCTAACAAAAACTAAGCGGCACTTGCATATCACAACTATTCTTACTACCCTTCACTGGCTTCCAAAGAAATTCAGAATCCATCCATCCAACCGTCCGTCCGTCCATCCGTCCATCTGTTCATCCGTCCATCCATCCATTTTTTCTTCCAGTTATCCGGAGCCAGGTCCAGGAGGCAGCAGCCTAAGCAGAGAAACCCAGACCTCTGTCTTCCCAACCACCTCCTCCAGCTTATTTGGGGGAACACTGAGGCATTCGCAGGCCAGCTGAGAGATATTATCTCTCCAGCACATCCTGGGTCTACCTGGGGGCCTCCTTCCAGTAGGACATGCCAGGAACACCTCACCCAAGATGCACACAGGAGGCATCCTAGCCAGATACCCGAACAACCTCAACTGGGTCTTATCGATGTGGAGAAGCAGCAGCTCTACTCTTAGCCCCTTCCAAATGAGTGCACTCCTCACCCCTATTTCTAAGGTAGCAGCCATCCACCCTTTGGAGGAAGCTCATGACCATAGGTGAGGGTAGGGACATAGATCAACTGGAAAATTGCCAGCTTTGCTTTTACACTCAGATATCTACTTATCACTATGGACTGGCACAGCGTCTGCATCACTGCTGCAGCAGCCCCAGTCTGGCAATCTCCTGCTGCCCTCTTCCTTCATCCGTGAACAAGACCCCGAGATACTTAAACTCCTCCACTAGGGCCAGCAACTTGTCCCTGACCTGAAGTGGGCACTCCACCCCTTTCCGGCTGAGGGCCATGGCCTCAAACTTAGAGGTGCTAATTTCCATACCTGCCGCTTCACACTTTGCTGTGAACTTCTCTAGTGTAAGCTGGAAGCCACCATCTGATGAATTCAATAGGACCACATCATCTGCAAAAAACAGAGATGAGATTCTGAGGTCACCAAATCTGAAGTCTTCTCCCACTTGGCTATGCCTAGAAATTCTGACCATAAAAATTATGAACAGACTCGGTGACAAAGCCCATCCCTGGTGGAATCCAATACCCAGTGGAAATGACTCTGACTTATTGCTGGCAATTCAGTCCAACCTCTTGCAGTACTTGGTCAGGGACTGACTGGCCTGTAACAATGGGCCAGACACTCGTAGTCCAGCCCCTCTCCAGGAGACTTTTTTCCAGAGCCCAGGCCAGGTGGTCCTGTCTATAGCTTCCAGTTTCCCTCAACCTCTTACACAAGCTCACCAGAGAGGTGAAGTGTCATGCCCCAATGGCCAGCCTCGATAGCCCTTTGGTGCATGGCCGCCGTTCGACACACATTGTACCCAACCCCAATGACTTCTCCTGTGGGTGGTGGGCATACAGGAGGGTGGGACCATTTCTCCTCTTTGGGCTGTACCAGGCCAGGCAGCATGGGACAAGGCCTGGCTCCAGGGTGGGGCCCCGGCAACTCTATCCCAGGGTAAACTGTTCCCCTGGTTTCTCTGTCATAGGGGTTGTTGAAATCCATTCTTTGTCTTGCCTCTCACCCAGGACCAATTTGCTTTGGGAGACCCTACCAGGGGGTAAAGGTCCCTGGATAATATAGCTCCAGCGATCAATGGGACACACTCTTAACCGTTCCACACCCTTTTTTAAATCATAAGTGACCACGCTTTTGAGGTTGTAGGTCAGCTAAATCTGTAAAACAACTGGAAAGTCAGTTTTATTGTTTAGCCTTTCCTTAATCTTTTGCCCACTATTTTTGATTATAGTTTACATTTGATGTGTGTATGCTGGAATGAATGTAACACTGTTTGTTTGTGTGTCTGTGTGCTTAAGCATCCATCCATTTTCTTCCACTTATAATGTGTGGTTTTGTTTAAACTGTGAAGAACTTTGTAACTGTGTTTTTAAAATTGTTGTACAAATAAAGTTGTCACTATAATTATTGTTATTATTAAATGTCCCCCTAATTGTACATGAACTTATAGATAAAAACATCTTAACAATACTTCAGCAATACGTAACTGAACGAAGTAAAATAACATAACACA